>ML814809.1:141435-154910 GCA_009831015.1 Picea engelmannii | reverse complement strand
GAGGCAGAGTATGTTGCTGCTACAGAGGCTAGTAAAGAGATGATTTGGTTACAAAGGTTTATGGAGGAATTGGGAAAGAAGCAGGAGAACAACAGGTTGTACTGTGACAGTCAGAGTCCATTCACCTTGCAAAGAACTCAACCTTCCATTCAAATACTAAGCATATACAGTTGAGGTACCACTTCATACGATCCACCTTGGAAGATGGACAATTGAAGCTGAAAAAGATACACACCAGCCAAAATCCTGTAGACATGTTAACAAAGGGAGTAACCAGGGAAAAACTGAGTTCTTGCTCAGTTTAAGTTGGTCTTCAAGAATGAATATGAAGATGAAAAATTTGCCAGGTCCAAGAAGGTTCAGAGTCTAGCATATACATCAGTGGTGGAGTTGTTGAGATCAGTCTCCAAGTGGGAGATTGTTGGTTGTGGAGCCTGATTATCTTCTTGATTTAGAGGTCTTTTACTTTCATCCATGTTTATACCCCATGAAGTATTTACACCCCAGAATTATGTACACTATTCCACGCAGGGGAGTGCAGAGGGGGGGTACTCCCTCTGCAGGGTCTGGCGGCATGCGGGGGTTCGGGGGCGAAGCACCCGAAGCAAAAATTGCCTTGTAAAAGTATATTGTAATTTCATTGTAAATCTGGACCATTCATTATAAGGTCATAGATCTAACGATAGAGATTATGTTAGGGTTTTTTTCCCTAGAAGGCAACCCTCTTTTATGAGGGAAATGTATTGTGGCTATGTATGTTGGCAAGTATTGTATTCTTAGAGAGGATACTATGAGAGAAAGAAGAGGAAGTTACAATGGGTTTTGCTGTAGGTTGTATCCCTTCCTTTTGCTGGATAATAACAAAGAAAGGACCTGGCAATTTCTCTGGTGGACGTAGCCCACACTGGGTGAACCACGTAAATCTCTGTCTCTCTTGTATTGTGCATCTTCTATGTTTTGTTTCTGCATTTGTTTTATTTTATTGCTCCGCGGTCCTATTTTTCTAACACACCTGGGGATGGTGCTCTCCTTGCGATGTGCCAAGAACCTGCTTCCTGATGTCTGTAAACGTTTTCACCATTGTTTATTTTTTATATCTAATTTATTTTTATTTAAGAACTTGGTGGCATTGGTTAGGGGCTTAGGGCCTTCTCTGCGGGCTTCAACCATCTGATAAACAACACCTACACACAACCTGAATGTAAATAAATGGTATGTACAATGGAAATGGATTGGTGATATCTCTATTGGGTTGGAAAATAATGCTTTAACATCCTCTCATTCACAGGTCCACCTGGCGGGTCTGTTCCATTGTTGTCTTGGGAAAAAATGCATTATTTACTCTGAATGCTTGAATGATGTAAGGGCCTTTCCATAAGCTATCAAACTTTCCATGTTTACCCTTTTCCTCATTCGTAGAATCCCATTTTAGCACTAAATCACCCAACTCAAAGTCATTTTCTTTAGTTATTCTGTCAAAAATCCCTTTATGACCTGATTTTTTTTGTATACTTCTTCCCTGGACTGAATTAAGTGAATCATTTGATTTATTCTCCTTTGGAAATCATTTGGCTCTACTTGCGCTTCCTACAATAGTTTCATGACATGGACTCCTAAGGAAAGGGGAAAAATTGGTTCAGTACCATACACCAATTGGTATGGAGACATGCCAATTGATCTTTTGGTGCTTATTCTGTTAGCCCAGAGTGAAAAACCCAACTTATTATGCCATGATTTCTTATTTTCTTGCAATGTTTTACTAAGGATGTTCACCAGGATTTTGTTTGAGGACTCAGCCAACCCATTTCCTTGAGGATATTAAGCTGTTGAGTGTCCCAAAGTAATGTGGTATTGGCTGCAAAATTCTATGAGTCTTTTGGATATGAAATCCACTGCATTGTCAGCTATAATTTTTTGGGGCATCCAAAATGCGACAAGATATTAGTTTCTAAAAATTTAATGATAACAGATTCAGTACCTTGCCTACATGGCACAACCTCGATCCACTTCGTGAAGTAGTCTGTTGCTATGAGGATCCACATGTGTTGGCCCGAGGAGGATGGATGTATTTCTCCAATAAAGTCTAAACCCCATTGTTGGAAAGGGGATTCAACTGAGATGGGTTTCATGGGGAAAGGCAGGAACTTCCTTTTACCTTCAAAAAGCTGGCATTTATGACAAGAAGTAACTTTCTGATGAACATCAACAAACAATGTAGGCCAGTAGAAACCAACTCTCAGAATCTTGTTAGTTGTGGTCTTCCAACTCAGATGTCCACCATAGTCTCCTGCATGGAAATCCTGCAGAACTTTGTCAGCTTCGTCTTTTAACAAGCAATTAAGCAAGATACCACCAAGATCTTTCCAATAAAGATTACCTTCTAGAATACAAAATTTCAATGCTTTTAGTTTGATAAATCTGGCTTTGGTCTTAGTCAAACAAGGAGGAGATTATAAGTTATAAAGTACAAAAATGAGGTCTGCATACCAAGGAGAGTTTAAGAATACCTCTTTTTCATTTGTAGTCGCCTGGTCTTCCTTCTCATTAACTGCAGCTAGAAAATTAATGTCTAGAGCATGAAAATTAGATTCAGCCATTAGTTTGGCCAAACCCTGACCTTTGATCAGTTTAGTGGGATTTATTTTGATGTCATATTCTAGAATAACCGCAATCCACTTTCCTCTCCTACCATATGGATTATCTTGAGTTAGGATATCCTTTACCACTGCATTTGGAACATAATCAATTGTGTGAGAATGGATAATATAGACTCTAAAATCCTTTATGGATTTCACCAGAGAAAAAACTTGTTTCTCCATTATGTTGTAGTTCAAAGAAACATATATCAATGATTTTCTGAAAAATGCTATGGGTTGTTCGTACCCTTTGTTGTTTTTCTGCAATAGTACTATTGCGATGGTGTGTTCAGATGCAAAAGAGAAAAGGGAAAAGTCTTTGGTCTAATCTGGGCTGATCAAAACTGGGGCTTGGGTGAGTGCATGTTTCACCTCCTCAAATGACTGTTTGGATTCGGTGTTCCATCCGATTTTTGTGTCTTTTTTCAACATATTTGTGATGTTCCTAAGAAGTTCAGCCAAGTTGGGAATGAATCTTCTGAGGAAATTTATTTTGCCAATGAATGGTTGTAGTTCTTAGATGTTCCTAGGGTGTTCCACTTTCTGGATGAATTCTATTCTGCTGGGATCTATTTTAATTCCATCTTTAGAGATTACGTGTCCCAACAACTTTCCTTCCTCTAAACCGAAAAGAAACTTCTTGGGGTTTAATGAAATCCTGAACTTTCTGCACTTCTCAAACACGTGTTTGAGATGCTGTAAGTGTTCTTCATGAGATTGGGAGTAAACATTCACATCATCCAAATATATGACTATAAATATTCTAAGTTCGTCCACAAAAGAAGTATCCATTTCTCTTTGGAAGGTGGCACCAGAATTCATTAGACCAAAGAACATTTTCACATACATGAAATTTCCCCAAGGCCTGGTGAATGATGCTTTCTCCTGGTCATCTGGGTGGATGAGGATTTGGTTGTAACCTGAGAAACCATCTAGTAAAGAGATACTACTGGCCCCAACTACCTTCTGTAAGATGTGGTCCATCTTAGGCAAAGGGTAATTGTATTTAAGGGAAACCTTGTTCAGATTTCTGAAATCTATGCAAAGTCTGATTTGCCCAGTTTTCTTCTTGGTAGGAACCAGGTTAGAAACCCATTTGGAAAATCTCAAGGGGACTATAATTTTTGCATGATACATTTTTTTGATTTCTTTCTCTATCAGGGGAAGCAACTTGTGATTGATTCTCCTAAGTTTCTACCTGAAAGGTTTGTGTTCTTTTATTGGAATCTAATGTTGTATGATACTTGTGTCGTAAGATTTTAAGTCCTCATAACCCTAAGCAAACACATCTACATATTCCTTAAACAGTTCAATGTATTTGCATTTTTTCTCAGAGGGTAGATACTTAGAAAGTTTTATCATCTTGGGTTTTTCTTCTATTCCTATGTTACATTGTTTGACCTCTTTACCGTTGGCTTCAATTTTTGGTTTTTTCACTGCATCATTAAAATCGAACAAGTCTTCTAGTTGAACCAGATCTCTAGGTCACACATTATTTTTCAATTGTAAAATACCAAAATCTGCTTCATTTTCATTCAATTCCTCTACATATACTGTATTTACACTACTAGTTTCAAAAAAAGATTTATTTACAACCTCATTATCATTCTCTAAGTCTATATTTGTACATTCGAAATCATTCTTACACTGTAGGAAGTCTTCAATTTGATCGTCATTCCCAAATAACTGCCAGTATCTGATGTTGTCTAGAACGGTTGGTCTGCACTTCACCTCCAATGTGTATTTGTGAGTGGGACAGAAAGGTATTTTACATGTAGTTGCTGATGTAGCCAAACTGTCTGCAAGTATGTTTTGTCCTCTGGCCATTACCTGCAAGTCGATTTCAGTAAAGCATTGAAGGGAATCCAAAACACAATTCCTGTAAGATCTGAGTCTGGGATGTTTAGCTGCATACTCACATTTAATTTTCTTAATAATCAATTCATAAACACCCCTTACCATAATCTGTTTGGCACCAAACTTCTTCAGTAGTTTCAGGGCGAGCATCAAAGATTTGTACTCAGCTATGTTGTTAGTGCATTGGAAATTCAGTTTGTAAGAATGATTCTCTGAATATCTTGATTTGTGATTATGTAACCAAAATCCATCTCCAACTCCTTCCTTTCTCACATCTCCATCAAAATCCATGCTCCAAAAGTCTACTGACAATTCCTCACTTTCCTCGGTTTTATTATTTCTTACCTTAGCAGTCACTTTATCTTCTTTCAGATCAGGTGTGTCATCTTCCAGCTGAGCAATTTGTTCTTCCAAGTCACCATCATTGTACAGAATGAAAGAATCAAGGTGTTATCACTGAAATTTCGTCAGCAAATGGTTACAAGAATTCAACATTGCCAAACAGTTATGAGGTCACCCATGGACAAAAATTATCACAAAATCATTTCCAAAGGGTCAAAAACTATACAACCAGTGACAAAATTAAAGTGCGCTATGACTACACAGGGGTCATGCGCACATGCACAAAACAGAAACGTAGGAAACACACACATGCACCCGATGCGTGACTGTTGTCGCAAAAAGCTGCGCACCTGAGAAACAACACATTTATGAGAGTGGTCGGCCTCCCACCCACTTCTGGTTCAACTTCCAAGTTGATTTGACTCTCAAATTTGGACTGGATTTGATTGGGTGGCTGGTCAAAGACCCAAAAATGCCCTAATTAGCCTCTTTACACACTACATGCTGGTTGCACAATACCTCAAAGAGGTGCTATAAAAAGGCCATGGGTGCTCTTCATTTTTCAAGGAATTCAATAGCAAAGTTATGCTGCCACTATTCTCTTGAGGAATCCTCTATTCTCATCAAGAGTATACTATCATCATTGCATTGGCAAATCCATCTCACCCCTTGAGTGGATTAGCAAAGAATTCTTTCACCATTTTTATTTTCAAAGTTGTAAGAAGAGCCTATTTGTGGGGGTCCAAGAGCCCTCCCTTGGAGGAAGAAGGGACACATAGTCCTCTTTCTTCTTGGTGTTTTCTTTCACTAATATCAACCTTACCATTGGTGACATGGGTCTTATTGTTTCTTTTGTCCTTATGTCCCTATGTTCATTAGTTTAGTTGTTCTTTTATTTCTTAGTTTATTTCTTAGTTGTTCTTTTATATTTCTTTCTCTAACCCTTTTCCTTATAGCTATCCTGCTTAGAAAACCTAACTAAGCTTGAAAGCACCTCTATTTTTCTCACTAAGGTGATGGAAGAGGTGAAACACCATGTCAAAATGGGAAGAGTACAGTGGGTAGTTGTGTGGATTTTCCTGACTGTTGACCATATACTTCATCAAGTTTTCTCTATATAGTCTTCTCTGTTGTTCGAAAACTGGGATGGTGGCATAGGACATATCTAGCTGCAGGGTTCCTTTCATCTTAGCTCCCTAAGATCTTGATAGAAACATACCTTACTTTCGGGGAATATCTACAACTACGATATTCATCACCATAGTTTTCGCTAGGATTTGAGCTAAGGTGATGCATAAGTCTTTAATCAACCCTATACATTTGACCTTGCTAGAATCAAAAGAGTGTAAATCATTGTATGTTCTGGTGACCTCAAGTCCCACCTTTTCCATCACATCTTTGGGAATTAGGTTGTGAGAGGCACCCAAGTCTAGGATAGCATTGTGTAAGATAAAGTCATGGATATTCAATCTGATGTAAAAAGAGGCAACGCCACCATTATCGGTTTGACCATCAACTTCAGGACCAAACAAGAGCTCTGGTTGATCATGAGAAAGATTTACCATGCCTGAGTAATTTGTAGATCCAACAGTCAAGTCCTTCATACCTATCTCTGGTTCGATTCTTAAAGATTTAATCACCTGTGACCTGTAAGCGTTCTTTCTCATAAGCTCAGAGAGGGGAATGGGAATCTCCAGTTTAGCTAGTTCCCCTTCAAGGCTGAAAGTAGTGGAATCTTTTCTTAGGCTCTACGCTTCTGGTTTATCAATTGGACTTCTATGGCCAGGAACACTTGGTTGACTGGTTGATGAAACTTCAGTCTGATTTTCTCTTTGTAAAATTTTGGGAGTTCTTTTTGTAGGAGATTCAACATTATTCCTCTCAGGGACTTTCTTGGGAGGGGTTTCTGAGGTTTTCTCTGTCTCGACTATTCTCTTTGTTTTGGTAGCCTTCTTTGTTTCATCATCCTTCTTTGGAGGGTTGTCATTTTCCTTCTTGCTTCTCTGGTTATACTGCCTGTGGAACTCCATTATAGCATTTTCAAAGGCCTGTTGTTTTGTTTCTCCCGCTTCCTCATTTACCTCTGTTTGTGAAAGGAGAAAAAGCTCGTGCTCTTCCTGAGTAAGAAAAATGTATTCATCATCGTGAATTCCCATGAGGTTTATATGAGTGTCATCAAACTCCTTGATTACCTCCTCTCCATCATTAGTGTAATTATCCTAGAGGGGTGGTTTGATATGCTGATTGGGCCCCCTCTGTTCTCTTTGATCTCTAGGATCTCTCTGCCGGATCTGGGGCAGATTTCTTCTAAAGTCTGGGTTTCAAATTTGAGGAGCAACTTGGTTCTCCCTGGTTAGGTTTCTGTTAGCTATATTAAGTCTCTCCATCATTCTCTCCATAGCTCTGGCTAGAGAATCTAGTTTGGCATCTAATGAGGAAGTGGAAGGCTCTTCCTTGATCATGACCCTTCTTTCTATTCGTTTCCTAGCTCTTTTGGCCAAAAGATTTGCTTCTACAGTCACGACACTTTTCTGCATGTCTTACAGAGTAGCAACATTTCTTTCCCTTAGCTGATCTGACATGTCAACGTGAAATCCATCGAGGAATTTTATTGATTCCAAACCTTCTGGTGGTTTGATATCAGCTAGAATTTCATTGTACAGATTGTTGAAACGAGTGCAGTAATCCTGCACTGTCTCTCCTTGGTTCCTTCTGATATTCTCATATTCTGACAAGATCTAGAGAGGATTTTTATTTACCTCCCATATGTCAAGAAAACTTCGATGAAAAGAAACAATGTCAGTTATGGAAGCAACATGTAAGGTGTTAAACCACTTTTTGACTTCTCCAGTCAGACTCTATGTGAATAGTCTCATCTTCACATTAGCTTCATCAACTTCTTGCAGATCAAAATAATCATTCATTTTGTCAACATGTTGTTGTGCATTCAGAGGAACAGTACCATCAAACTGAGGAAGTCTAGTTTGATGGTCCTGAGGCATGGCATGTAAAGGAGCGACCAACACCAAAGGAGCATATCTTGCTTCCATGACTCGTGGAGGAGGCTGGATGAAAACCTATGTGATTGGAGGGGAGGTGACATAAGTTGTGGAAGATGAAGTGTTGGGAGGAATGGAGTGAGTTGGTTTTTGTTTAATAGAAGCTGCAGAAATAGTCAAGGAAAAAAGTTTGACTGACCGTTCGAAGTGGGCTTTGTCTAAGGCTTGATCAAGATTTTCTACTAGATCTTCTAACTTGTTAAATTCCTGAAGAAATCTTTGATCAATTTCTGCCCTGGGAGATAGTATTTCAGGGGTCTTGGGTTGTAGGATGGTTTGATCTAAGATTGTTTGACTTACAAATCTGTCGGATTTTTTTTTGAAAAGGCTTTGTTCGAAAGAAATGTCAAACTCAAGATCCTGAAGGGAAACAAGCTTATCTGGGAGAGAAGGGGACCTATGAAGAGGATTGTGACTCCCAAAACTCTCTGCAACGCTTTTCTTTCTGAGTAATTTTTTAGAATTGTCTATTCCTATTGCAGGTTCTGGATTTGGATGAGATCCACTGAAAACTCTTTTAGGAGCCAAAATTTTTAATTTTTATTTTATTTTTATAATTTTTTAAACTAACTTATATACAAACTTTAACAACCTCTGAACGTTACCTCTTTATGAGTTTAGATTTTGTGATTAGTTTAGAAATAAAGTTTTCTTTATATAGGGAAAAGAAATCGTGGGATGGAAAGTTTGTTTAGTTCCCTAGTATGGTCACCACTATGTTATTGCTCTGTAAATTAACAAAGGTTGTTGTGATGAAGAAGAAATATACCAGAGGTAACTTTATCCAATCACTTCAAAACTGGGATCTATCCCTTCCAGTTTCAAAGAGGGATCTCTCTGTAAGATTTAACTTTGTTTCAGGTTTTATATCTTAGGCTATTTAAATAAATAGTCTGTGTTGTTTGTTTTATAAAAATGACTGAAATATTGCTTATGAATTCATTGGGCTATGGCGTCCGTTTTATAAAGTTAGAGATCACCAACCAGATTTTACAAGGTGTTTTCGTACGGCAGGGTAATGCAATTGTTAGATCTTTTAGAATAAAATGATGGGTAGCAGAAAATATGAGAAAATCAATTATAACAAAGAATCATTTACGAATTTCTTTATCATAACGTCAGAAGATAAACATTTAGATATTTAAAAGCCAGAAACATAATACACAAAGATAAATTATGCAACTTCAAATTCTTTTAAATGATCAGATATAGAAAACATAAATGATTACGAAGACAGAAAAAACCATTCAATGAAGAGGAGAAAACATCACCAACAATTAACACGCAGGAATCCTGTGAAATGTCCTTTTATTACTGGTAAAATCTCTTGAGAAAGATTACAGTGCTCACATCTTGCTTGGGCATAAAGATCAACCCTCAGTACTTTAAAGTTTGAAGTATATATGGAAAAAGATTACAATTGGTCCTGTCATTAATGATCAGGATGTGACAGAATCCAAAGCTAACTAACTAGATAACAAAATACATAAATGTAGGAACTGCTAATGATCTGTCAGATTCATTGTGCTGATTTTGGGGAAGTTGTTGGTGAGTCATCAACTTTACTTTCACTGTTCTACATGTTGACTTGTACGCCCACCTCATATTTTACTCGATCAATTCACACAAATCTTCCCATCCTTGCTGATTGGGGATGGTGACTTTTAGTAGCCTACGGTAGATTTCATCCATGTCGGTATATTTGGAAAAAGTTGGCTTGGTGATAAAAATGTACTTGATTTCATGTTGGATATTGATATCCAACTGTATACTTTCTAGGAATGCCTTGCCTGTTATGCTTCCCCGTATCCCTAGAAATTTGGAGCTGTCCTTTGCCACCATGGAAATCTTTTGCCTGTAGTTGGAAAGTGTTATCTTCTTGTCATTTAAAACCAGTAAACCAGGAAGACCTTTCTTCTATAAGGCATCGATCCTGCTGGAGAATCTTTGAACTCCGATATCCATGATTTGGGCTTTCTCGACCAGTTGCAACATCAGTCCTCTTTTGGTCAGAACTCTCTTGACCTCGAGGATAGTCTCTCTCCTATCCTCAATCTTCAGGTTTTCCATATCTTCTTTAGTTTTTGAATTGAGAAACTTGATGATTTCATTTTCCTCTGTGGGAATTTCTCCCAGCTCTCCCTTTATCCTATCAATAGCCTGCCTGCTCCTTGACACCAGTTCATGTTGTTTGAACATGATTTGCAACATAGGCCAGATTTCATTTATGGATTTGGAGATATCCATCCAAATGTTCTCTTTGGCTTCTGCTAATGTTTTGCCCACAATTGTTTTCTTTTGCAACTATTGTATCTTCTGCCTGAGTTTTTCTGATGTGTGTTTCTTAGTGTTGTAGCTGGTTTGTAAAGAATATTTAATCTTCTGGAGCTACTCCATCTCTTGCTGTAATTTTTTAATTTATGTTCCTTGTAAATTCATTTCCTTCATTGACTTTGCTAGAGCTTCAAGTATCTCTAGAACTGTCACTAGAGCAGCTAATGGAATTTCTGATGTGGTGGTTGCTGATGCTGTTGATGTGCTAACTCCTATGAGGGGAACTTCACTCAGTGGGATGACTTCCATAGGTGTTTCTTGTTCCTTTTCCTTTACTAACCTTTCCATCTTTTCTTCCATCTCTTTTATTTGTGCATTATATTCCATGATCAACTTTAGCATCTCCTCCTTCTCACCTTCTGTATCAACCATCTCTTTGGCCTCTGAGTCTTCTATAGTTGGTAGTTTTAGTTGCTTCCTCAAAGATGCTATGTCAAAATTATTTTTCTTGAGCATATCCTCAACTACTTTCACATTTGACGGTCATACCCAATTTTGAGCACCAATTTTTCTAAAGACTTAATCTTGTTATCATTTGCAAAATATGACACCTTCTCCGGTTTTAATTGAGTCTGAACATTGTTCAGAGAAACTTGTAATTTTGCAGCAGCAGTGGAAGCATAGGCCAATGTTGAGAAAACCATTTCTCCAGTCTACCTGTGCAGATCCATCTGATCAGCTGGATGTAAAAACTTAGCATCAAATTCAAGTGTTGATCTTTTGTAGTCAGTGATTTCCTTTGGATGAGGTACTTGTGCCTGCAGAAATTCCATGTACATTCTCCCCTTCTCCGTGTCGAAAGAAGAGAGAATCCTATGCTATGCTATTGATGTTTATTTCCAGAATTGAGCATAAGTGCTGCTGGCTAGCCTCTCATTTTTCTTCTTAATCATATCGTATTTCTAAGAAATACTCAACTTTGCAACCCCTTGAGTTGGCTGGTTGATCAGTGAGGTGTCACTCTACTTCTTGGATGAAGAAGTAGACATGATCTGTTGGCCGCTTGAGATAGGAGGTGAATGATCTCCTTGCATAAATGTAGTGGACTGGGTCTCTTCTTCACCAGACCTGTCAGTTGTATGACTGGTTTTTTGACTTTTCTTGTATACCCGGAAATCCTCAGCTGAGACTTCAGTGATTGAAGGGGAGATATTCTTTCTGGGTATTTTCTTCTTTGGTACCTATGGAGTAGTGGTTTGTGAAATAATGGCTGGAGTAGATTTCTGTTCTGCTTCTTCCAGAGTGCTCACCTCCCACTTTGATTGGTTGATGAACTTCGCGATATCTAGTTTGGGAACATGAGTGTATGGGGAAATTTTAGTCCTGAATCTCATTTCTGCAATAACCCCACACAGATCATAGTGCCAAGGGAAATTGATGTCAAATTTCATTTCCTTGAGTAGTTTGTTTGCCTCTTCCCTGACAGCTCGACTGTTACAAATAAAGGATCCTATCTTCCCTTTAATTCTCAACTGTTGTTTCTTCTTCAAAGATACAAAATGTATATCGTCTGAATTGATCATTTGCCTAATGTACTCCAAGGAAAATATTCTAACAAACAAGTATTTGGGCAGCTTATAGGGAGCTAACTCACATCCATATATTCTGATCTCTGTGTGATTTTGTTACAGATACTAGTCTCCCGTCTTGGAGAGGTCTGAGAGGTGTAGAATTATTTGGATCTCTTCATTTGTCCTCTGCTCTTGCCTACCATTGAGAATACTTAGCACTGGGTGGTAAAAATGCTCTATGAATTGCTTAAAACTGAACTCTATTGAGTTCCTTCTTAGTAATGAAGTCCAGGAGGTGATAGGTTGTGGCTTGCCATCCTGGTCCAGCTTCTACAAGGGGAAAATGAACTTATCTTCTTGATAGAATACGAACATGTACGCCAACACTGAGGAGTACCAGAAAATGCCTTCTGTGGGAAACTTGAACGATTGATCCTGAATATTGCCAGCCAGGAAAACACTGTAGTCGAACTGCACTATGGGGCTTCCCTTGATGGAAAATATAGAAAGGTAACCCAAGATTGGCTCATATACCCATTCATCTGAGTAGTAACCAAGTAGGTTGCAGAGGGCATAAATGATTTGATCTCCTTTTACAGAGAAAATCGATGATCGATAGGGGGGATTGGTTTTTGGTATTGGAGCATTCTCAGGGAGGAATAGTTCGAAGATCTGTTCTCTCTGTGGAAAAGACAACTTCTGGTACATGTCAGTTAGGACCTTAATAGCTAAAGGAGAGAAGGCTTCAGCTCTGGTTATTTGCAGCATCTGGTCAATGGCTTCGGATGTGATAGCGACAAGGTCTCTGCGGAGGATGAAACAATATTTCTCTAGTCAGGAAGGTAATGTGCATGGCACTTGAGGGCGAATTCAGGGAAATGGTGAATGTGGGGAAACATGTACAGTGGAAGATTGGAACTACTACATATGGGTGGATTATAGCACGAAAATTTTCCACGCTTCCACTAGTTTCATTTTTTTTTAAACAGGGTGGGATTTTCGTCGCTATTGCCATGAAAGTTTGTCGCAATATCGATGAAAATCTTAATTTAACCTAGTCGGGATTTTCGTCGCTATAGCGACAAACTTTGTCTATCTCATTGGTCACTGTTAACGGTTAGTTGACTCTTTTATCTATATATACGTTACTTTAAGAGACTTTGCGACACAATTTCTATAGTTGCGACACTGTTCTTGGATTTTGTTTGAGCTGTTTATTTTTTCCGTCACCCACCGATTAAACAAATCCAATTCTTGATCTATATAGCTTATATTTTGAACTTTCAAGGTTAGTATGTTATTTTTTATTGATGTACTCATTTAACTTGTAATTTTTTTTTCAAATGTCCAAATTGCATTTAGTTTATTTTTTCCTTGATAATATATTTATATAATATGTGTAGTTATACCATATTTCATGTCTTTGGTTTTTGGATATAGTTAGTATATTCTATGGAAAAGGGTATGTGGATTCCATAATATTCTAGGTTTATGGAATCCACATACCCCTTTCCCTTCAATTGTAGCTATAATCTCTCTCTCTCTTTTCATTGGTAAAGATATGGAATTGCTCTTGAAACTCAACCCTAATCTGTGAAATGATAGTAATTGATTGCTATATTCCCTACTTTAGCAGGGACTAATAAGATACATAAACACTAACCCTAAACTTATGTTAGGTGTATATGTTGTTATTATATAAAGAAAACATTTGTACACATATGACCTTATTATAA
>ML814809.1:103860-124980 GCA_009831015.1 Picea engelmannii | reverse complement strand
TAATAGTTACATTCTTTACATTATCATACATATGAGCACCAACTCATAATGAGGCTACAACCTCAATTTTGCAAGCTGCTACTTGCTGAGAGCACCAACTCTCTATTTTCTCTAGCACCCACTAGAAGGAAGCACCAACTCCCAGGTTTCTCTAGCACCAACTAGAAGGAAGCACCAAATCGCTGGTTTCTTTAGAACCAACTAGAAGGAAGCACCAACTCCCTATGTTCAAGCACCGACTTGAAGCTATGAGGACAACAATCCTCCCTAGCACCTCCCTACCACCCTGTTTTATAAATCTTTGCTACTGGAACTCATTACAATGATATAATGTTCAACAATGTATTACCAGACTCATCACTATTCTGCTGCATTTTGTTGCTCTGTCTGCCTCACTGCCTTCCTGCACACATGAATTTCATTGTCTGTTCTTATGCTTTTTATGCTCGGTGCACCATGTCCATTCACTACACAGTTTCTCTTCTCTACAATTTAGCTGTTGCACTCTCCTCCTTCTTCACACATGAATCACCTCCAACAACAACAACCACAACAAATCCAATAGCAAAAACGACCCCATATCTTCTCTATACCGTGTACTTATAGCTTCTATGCACCTTATGCATGCAATGCGCATAATCCTCTACATCCTCAAACTGCGTCGATCTACTCCACCTCTCCAGTGCTCTGTCTAATCATCACAACTCCTCAGCTTCTCTAGTGGTTCCCACCACGTGTCCAACATCACTGGGTGTTAGGATGAGATTCCTCAACCTCTGTGACAGTTGAGACTCCTCGTCTTCTCTGGCACAGTCGAGCTTATCCTTTCTGTTTTAGTTACACACTTCATCGCTCATCCATCTGTCAATCCCCTCTAAGAATAGTCTTCATTCACTGGAAGAAGCTCGGAGACTCTTCAGCTCCTCTGGCGGTCACACAGAAGTCTCTTCGAATCTTCTGGCAGAAACCATCAATAGTTTCTAGTAGTTACACTGTGAAGAGAAACATTAGCCCTTCGATCATACTCAAATTCACCTGCACCGTTGGATTGGCTCCATGGGGTCTTGCATTCATTTCGTCATTTTGGCATTCGACAATTTGCCATTCGTGTGACCAAGTGTCTCGACACTCCCAGTCGCGATCCCCGAAACTCCAATAAGGATCTTGTCTACACTAGCTCCTTCCCCCATCTTCCACCGATGTGACCACAGGCTACATCCATTTCACCTTTTCGGTATTTTCACGAACTTATGACCTTCATCGACCTTGATCGACCGTCCACGATCTTGATGAATTGACGGTCCAGATCTCATCGTGAATTCACATCTCGTTGTTCCTTAGATGGAGGTTCTCGACACTCCAAGTCGTGATAGGCGAGACTCCTTGATGAAGCTTAGATCAACGGTCCAGAATCTTAGTGTATTGATGGTCTAGATCTCATCGTGAATTCTCATCTCACAATTCCTATGATGAAGGGTCTCATCACTCCAAGTCACGATAGTCGAGACTCCGAGATTGTTTTGCGATTTCTCATATTGCGAATTAGGCATTCTTGTTGCAAAGTGTTTTGACACTCCAACTTCCGGTATCTGAAACCCTTAAATGGGGTTGGATCAATGGTCTACATCAAACCTTGATCTGATGGCTCAAATCATTTCACGATTTCACATTTCGCGATTTTGACATTCATGTGGTATTGTTTCTTGACTCTCCAAGTCACGATTTTTGAAACCCCAAAGTGATGTAAACCTACTGACGTCACACATGGATTGACACGTGTCAAATAACTGCCATGCCTCACTCTGATTCGTGACTTACACATGCTTGAGATGTTGAACCAGCTTGACACTTGTCATTGCCTAGTTGTGCCACGTGTTCTTAGCTGATGTGGTTTGCTGATGTGTCTGTTTCGGGATTTCACATTTCATGATTTTGGGACTCATGTTGTAAAGAACCTTGACATTTCCATCTCCCGATATCCGAAATCCCGATAGCCAAAACTCTGAAATGGAGTTGGACCACCGCTTCGATCGTGCACTTTAAAGAACGTACAGGTTCTTCCTGATCCAACAATGGTCAGAACTTATGCTCAGATATGATGCCTGAGATCTGTCCTTCTCTTCTGTGCGTTCTTCTTGTCTACAATCTGATCCAATGGTCCTCCTTCTTTCGGGAAATTAAATGGGATCCAACGATCACTGACGCTTGTCCTCCCGAGCTTAGGCATTGCGTTCGACTCTGCGCTAATTCCTCCTGAGCTTACTTTGTCCTTGTTTTTCCTTCGCTGCATATTATAATCTTGCCATCAGTGTTCTTGCCATCAATGAAAAGCTCATTCCCAGCTGTACACCTTCCAACAATCTCCCCCTTTGGGATTTATGGACACCCTGAATGGTTGCGCTAATCTATTTGGATCTCCAACTGTAGCATCCGATCCAGACCACTCCTTTTCTCCCCTTTGACATCAATGTCAAAGAAAACATGCTCCCCCTGAGTTGTTGTAGTATTTTTATGAGGTATCAGATATGCAATCAATATAAGAATCCCCCTAATAGGATGGACTTTCTTGGATGTGAGACGGGATAACACCCAGCTTCTGTCTGAGATATTCAAATGGTGTTTTGGCTAGAGGTTTAGTAAAAAAGTCTGCAATTTGTTCTGTGGTTGGAATGTAATGGACTTGAACAATCTGATTGGTGACCTGCTCTCTTAGAAAATGATATTTTATGGGAATATGCTTGGTATTGGAGTGGAATATAGGATTTTTAGACACAGTGATGGCACTAGTGTTATCACAATGAATTGGGATTGGTGCACTGTATTTTACCTCCAAGTCTGCAAGTGTCTGAATCATCCATAATACCTGAGTGCAATAGGTAGCAACAACAATGTACTATGCTTCTATGGTTGATAAATAAATGGAACCTTTCTTTTTACTAAGCTAGGATTCTAAAGATTCACCCAGGAAGAATGCTCCTCCACTGGTTCTTTTTCTCTCATTGACACAGTTTGCCCAGTCTGCATCTGAGTAAGCCGTTAACTGAAAATTATGATTTTTGTGATACCACAGACCATAAGTCATTGTTTCTTTTAAATACCTGAATATCCTTTTGACAGCTTACAAATGACTCTGTTTGGTTGCAGCCTGATATCTTCCTACCATTCCTACAACATGCATTATGTCTGGGCGAGATGTTATGATGTAGAGCAGGCTGGCTATCATTGATTGATATGAGCTTTGATCAACATCAGGTGAATCATCATCCTTTCTTAATTTACATCCAGTTACCATAGGTGTACCCACAGGTTTAGAATCTTCCATTTGAAACCTTTTCAACATTTCCCTTAGATATTTTTCTTAAGAAATGAACATCCCTTCGGACCTCTGAGTAATTTGCAGACCAAGAAAAAATGACAATTCTCCTATCATAGACATTTCAAATTCAGACTCCATGGCAGAAGAAAACCATTGTACCAATGAATCCTTATTACATCCAAAGATGATGTCATCTACATAGACCAATATGATGAGCAAATCATTATCCTCTGTTTTATTATAAAGATTGCTATCAGTTGTTCCTCTCTTGAATCCTTTGTCCTTGAGATACATATCCAGTCTGTGATACCAGGCTCAAGGGGTTTGTTTTAACCCATATAAATCTTTCTTCAGCTTGCATACTAAGTCAGGGTTGTCCGATAGTTTGAAACCCTCTGTTTGTTCCATATAGACTTCTTCACTTAAATCTCCATTTAGAAAAGCTGACTTGACATCCATTGGATAGACTTTAAACCTTTTATGACAAGCATAGGCAAGAAACATTCTGATAGCTTCTAATCTTGCTACGTGCGCAAATGTTTCATCAAAATCCAGTCCTTCTATTTGAGCACAGCCTTTACAGACTAACCTTTCTTTGTTCCTGATAACCGTTCCTTGCTCATTCAACTTATTCTTAAAGATCCATTTGGAGCCAATGACGTTTTTACCTTCAGGTCTTTGAACCATCTCCCATGTATTGTTTTTCTCAATCTGATCAAGTTTGTCATTCATTGCTTTAACCCAGTGGTCATATTTGTTGGCTTCATTAAAATTCTTAGGTTCCATCATGGATATGAAGGATATATGAGATTTTTTGGTGTTTTTCATTAGCATTCTCCTGGTTTGTACACCTTTGTCTTTTTCTCCAATTATTTGAGTTGCAGGATGATTCTTTTGAATGATTCTGGTGGGAGGAATTTGTAGTTGACTGCTGATTTGAGTCTGTCTGAGTGTCTGAGTCCTCATCTGATTCAGAGTCTTCATTTTCTGATTCTTGGACCTATTCATCTTCAACTTTAGATGTTTCTTCCGTAGAAGACTCATTACTGTACACCTCTCTTGCTGGGATTCCTTCATCAATTTTTACATCAATACAGTCAACCATTTTATGTAGCCTCTTATTATAGCATCTATATCCTTTACTATTTGTAGCATACCCTAAGAAGATACCTTCATCAGCCCTATCATCATATTTTCCGAGGTTCTCATCATTATTCTTTATGTAGCATTTACTCCCAAAGACTTTGAAGTGTTTGATTGAAGCAGGTCTTCCAAACCTCAGTTCATAAGGTGTCTTTTCACTTTGTGGTCTGAGGTGAGATTTTTTAAGCACGTGAACTACTGTGTGTATTGATTCTACCTAATAGTTTTGACCAATGTTCTTCTCATTCATCATTGACCTGGCCGTTTCCTGCACTGTTCTATTTTGCCTCTCAACAACTCTATTTTGTTGTGGATTTCTAGGGATTGTGTATTCTCTCTTGATACCATGCTCATCACAGAATTCCTTGAAGTCTCTTGACATAAAATCTCCTCCTTGGTCCAATCTAACTGCCTTTAACCTCTTGCCTATTTGAGTGTCTGTTAAAGCCTTAAATATTTTAAAATTTTCAAACGCTTCAGCTTTTTCTTTGAGAAAAGCAACCCAAGTAAGTTTGGAGTAATCATCTATAATCAACATGAAGTAGTTTTATTTCCTTGTGCCTTCCTATCTTGATGGTCCACATAAATCCATATGAACTAGTTGGAGTGGTTTCTCTGACGAAGTAAAGCTCTTGGACTTAAACTGTGTCCTATTTTGCTTCCCTACTTGACAGGGTTTACACATTGAATCTTGGGGCTTTGATATTCTCGGAAGATATTTTACTGCCTTGAGGTTTTTGAGTTTGATTAGTCAAAGTTTAGATGTCCAAGTATCCTATTCCATAACCAACTTTCATCATGTTTTCTTAGATGAAATTCTTCTCTATTTTCTTTCAGCACATATACATTATTTTCTGTCCTTATGCCTTTGGCCACCACTTGTCCTGAGTTTACAGACTTTATCTTGTAGTCCTTGGATGTGAACAACACTTCGCATCCTCTGTCACACATTTGACTTAAACTGAGTAGATTATGTTTCATCCCATCCACAAGTAGAACATCTTGGGCTTTTCCTTTTCCATTACTTAAGCTCAGCATCCCTTTGCCCTTTATTTTCCCTGGAGCATCATTTCCAAAGGTTATGTTTCCTGATTTGCTTTCACTTAGAGATAGAAACTTTCCTTTGTCTCCTGTCATGTGTTTGGAGCATCCACCGTCTATATACCAAGGGTTCATTTTTCTTTGAGCAAACAATACTAATTCACACTTGTCACTTTCCTTCTTCTTCCAAAACTTGACATTTTCAGCAGGGGATTTTGAATCTGGTTCATAGTTCCTTAACCGACAGTCAATAGATTTATGTCCAAAGTTAGGACAGGTGTAGCATTCAACCTCATTATTCAATAGGTCAAACTTATTGTTGTAGTGTTGCCTACTTATTGATTGTTGATTATTTCTTGGCCTCCTTAGTTGCATGTGTCTAGACTTAATTTGGCAATTTGTAGTCTGTGAAGGATTATTACTTGACTGTATCATTCTTTGTTGTGGGAAGTATTTATTCCTTTGAAATCTTAATTGCTCATGTCTAAGTCTCAAGGAACAATTTACAGCTTTGTTACCAAAGTTAGAACAGTAGAAACAATAGCCATGGAAAAATTCTTTGTACCTGGGAAAAGGTTGTCTTCTTTGTGCAAATCAATTTCTTCCAGGCTGATGATGTCTTTCAACAGTGAGCGCATTACTTCTTTGTTCTACAGATTCAGTTCTGGCATTTTTTACCTTACTCATCCTGGGTGGCTGATTGTCTTCCTTTGTTCCTCCAGGTTCGTTGTTCTTATTGGTTGTACATTTGACAAACTTGATGGGTTCTTCGTTTCTTGGCTTTCCACTACTTGATCCCTCTTCATAACCCAAACCAGTTTTCATCTTTGGATTACTTTGCTGATTCAGAATGGTGGCTAATCCTTCCGAGGATTTGATACTTGATAGATTCTGATTGTACAAGGCTTGAAATTTCTCCATCTCTTTCCTAGTTTTCACTACTTCTTGTTCTAATGCTTTACATCTTGCCTTCTTTTCTGATAACTGTCGTTTCAGAATGTCTTTGATTTTCTTTGCCTCTTCTAATTCTACTTTTAGTAGGACAAGGTCTTCATTAGGTTCTTTACTGTCTTTCTCGAACTGTATCAACAATTGTCTTTGTTTTCTGTTCTTAATTCTTAGTTTGTCAATTTCTTCCAGTGCACTAATCAGTTCTCCTTCCATGTCAACCACAACTTCTTCTTCATTAACTTCAGTTCCTGTGCTGTCGTTATCATAATCCTCTT
This sequence comes from Picea engelmannii, assembly GCA_009831015.1. Classification (NCBI taxonomy): domain Eukaryota; kingdom Viridiplantae; phylum Streptophyta; class Pinopsida; order Pinales; family Pinaceae; genus Picea; species Picea engelmannii. The sequence continues at coordinate 118,254 of ML814809.1, read as the reverse complement.
TGGCCATAAGTATGAAGTTATTTAATTTATCTTCAATAGGGGAGTCATTGTCTTCATCATCTGAAGGATTATCCTCATTGTTTACGCAAAGTCTTTTCTTCTTAAAGTTATTCCCTTTAAAGAAATTTTTGTGTTTGTACTTCTCCTCATCATCACAAGTCTGATCCTTTCCTTTGTGGGGACATTTATTTGCAAAATGACCTATCCTACGTTGAAGCATTTGAAAGGAAGTTTACCTTTGTATTTGCTTGATCCCTTCTTCAGTCTCTTCACAAATTTTGCTTCAATTTCATCCGGCTCAGAATCCTCATTCTTGTCTGCCTTAAATGAGGCTTCTCTAGAGGTGGGTTTATCTTTAACTATTCTCATTTCATATGCAGTCAATGTTCCTAGAACTTGATCAAACTCCAAGGTTTTTAGATCATTTAGTTCTTCTATAGAAGAGACCTTCGGATAGAACTTATCTGAGAGAGATCTCAAGATTTTCTGAACTAAAGAAGGTTCCTCAATTTTTTTTCCAAGTGATTTCATTGCATTTACCATTTCTTCTACTCTCAGAAATTACTTTCCAACTGTTTCATCTTCCTTCATCTTCAACTGTTCAAACTATATTCTGTAGGTTTAAAGCTTGGCGTCCTTTACCTTCTCATTACCTTCATAACTGCTAATGCGTTTGTCCCACATTTCTTTGGCAGTTCCTAGGTGCATAACTTTTACAAGTTTTGCTTTTGCAAGCCCACTCAAGATAGCATTCATAGCCTTAGCATTGAAACTAAATTCTAGCTTGTCATCCTTATTAGCTAGCACAACTGGCTTTACATAACCAGTATCTACCACATCCCATACATCTGCACCTAAATCCATTATGTAGGTTCTCATTCTAACTTTCCAAAAGGAAAAGTTTGTTCCATTGAACAAAGGAGTCTTATTGGTTGAATTTCCTTCATGGCTTGACATGTTTAAGCTCTAGGATCTACTCTTAGATGAAAGGGGCCGGCTCTGATACCAATTGTTGGACAACTAAGAGGGGGGGGGGTGAATCATTTGTTACCGTGCTTAAACAATTATGCTTCTTTTAAATTCTTTGCAGAAACACTGAATGATGATCACAATAATGCAGGGAAATAAACAATGGCACATTCAACATTAGTCACATATATGAGAAACACAGAGACAAATATTTCCCAAGGAAACCCATACAGGGTAAAAACCTCTTTTTCTTTATATGATAAGTAATAGTTACATTCTTTACATTATCATACATATGAGCACCAACTCATAATGAGGCTACAACATCAATTTTGCAAGCTGCTACTTGCTGAGAGCACCAACTCTCTATTTTCTCTAGCACCCACTAGAAGGAAGCACCAACTCCCTGGTTTCTCTAGCACCAACTAGAAGGAAGCACCAACTCCTTGGTTTCTCTAGCACCAACTAGAAGGAAGCACCAAATCCCTATGTTCAAGCACCGACTTGAACCTCTGAGGACAATAGTCCACCCTAGAACCTCCCTACCACCCTATTTTATAAATATTTTCTACTGAAACTCATTACAGTGATATAATGTTCAACAATGGCTTACCAGACTCATGACGACTCTACTGCATTTTGTTGCTCTGTCTGCCTCACTTCCTTCCTGCACACATGACTTGCGTTGTTTGTTCTTCTGCTTTTTATGCTCAGTGCTCCATGTCCATTCACTGCACAGTTCCTCTTATGTACAATTCAAATGCTGCACTCTCCTCCTTCTTCACACGTGAATCACCTTCAACAATGACAACCACAACAACTCCAACAGCAACAACGACCCCATCTCTTCTATGTACCATGTACTTATAGAGCCTGTGCACCTTTTGCATGCAATGTGTGCAATCCTCTACATCCTCACACCGCGTCGATCTACTCCACCTCTCTAGTGCTCTGCCTGATCATCACAACTCTTCAGATTCTCTGGTGGTTCCCACCACGCGTCCAGCATCACTGGGTGTTCAGCTGAGATTCCTCAGCCTCTCTGGTAGTTGAGACTCCTCATCTTCTATGGCACAGTCAAGCTTATCCTTTCTATTTCAGTTACAGACTTCATCTCTCATCCATCTGTCAATCCCCTCTAAGAATAGTCTTCATTCACTGGAAGAAGCTTGGAGACTCTTCAGCTCCTCTGGTGGTCACACAGAAGTCTCTTCGAATCTTCTGGTAGAAACCATCAATGGTTTCTAGTAGTTACACTATGAAGAGCAACATTATCCCTCCTATCATACTCAAATTCACCTGCACCGTTGGATTGGCTCCATGGGATCTTGCATTCATTTCGGCATTTCAACATTCAACAATTTGGAATTCGTGTGACCAAGTGTCTCGACACTCCCAATCACGATCCCCAAAAATCCGATAAGGAGCTTGTATACACTAGCTCCTTCCCCCATCTTCCACCAATGTTACCATAGGCTACATCCATTTCACCTTTTCGGTATTTTCACGAACTTATGACCTTCATCGACCCTGATCGACGGTCCAGATCTCATTGTGAATTCGCATCTCATTGTTCCTTAGATGGAGGTTCTCGTCACTCCAAGTCGTGATAGGTGAGACTCTGAGATGGAGCTTGGATCAATGGTCTAGAATCTTGGTGTATTGACGGTCCAGATCTCATCGTGAATTCGCGTCTCGCAATTCCTATGATGAAGGGTCTTATCACTCCAAGTCACGATAGCCGAGACTTAGAGATTGTTTCAAGATTTCACATATCTCGAATTCGACATTCTTGTTGGAAAGTTTTTCGACACTCCAACTTTCGGTATCCGAAACCCCGAAATGGGGTTGGATCAACGATATACATCAAACATTAATCTGACGACTCAGATCATTTTGCAATTTCACATTTCATGATTTCAACATTCCTGTGGTATTGTTTCTTGACTCTCCAAGTCATGATTCGTGAAACCCTGAAGTGATGTAAACCTGCTGACATCACACGTGGATTGACAAGTGTCGAATAACTGCCACGCGTCACTCTGATTCATGACTTACACGTGCCTAAGATGTTGAACCAACTTGACACTTTTCATTGCCTGATTGTGCCACGTGTTCTTAGATGACGTGGTTTGTTGACGTGTCTATTTCGGGATTTCTCATTTCATGATTCCGGGACTCATGTTGTAAAGAACCTTGACTTTCCCATCTCCTGATATCTGAAATCCCGATAGCCAAAACTCCGAAATGGAGTTGGACCACCGCTTCGATCGTGCAGTTTAAAGAACGTGCAGGTTCTTCCTGATCCAATGATGGTCAGAACTTATGCTTAGATTTGATGCCAGAGATCTGTCCTTCTCTTCTATGCATTCTTCTTGTCCACAATCTGATCCGACAATCCTCCTTCTTTTGGGAAATTAAATGGGATCCAATGATCACTGATGCTTCTCCTCCCGAGCTTAGGCACTGCATTCGACTCTGCGCTAATTCCTCCTGAGCTTACTTTGTCCTTTTTTTTCCTTCGCTGCATATTCTAATCTTCCCATCAGTGTTCTTGCCATCAATGAAAATATCACTCCCAACGGTAAACCTTCCAACATTCTTTAGTATGCATTTGTAGTTAGGAAATACGACAGTCATGATATGTTCTCAATATAGACTGATCCAATGGTTCATACTTTCCTCAATCTTAACGAACATTGCTCTGTGGCTTAACACCCGATTGGTCCATTATCTCTATTTAAAGAGAATGGAGGGTCATTTTTCAATGATCGATTTTGATAAAATCTCTTGTAAAATATCTCTGTATTCTTTTTCTTTGCATTAATAAACTGCTCCAACTGGCCACATTGGCTGGGGCCATGGATGTTTCCCCATAGGGGTTTTACCATGTGAAAACATTGGTGTGTTGATATTTGATCTGGTTATGTGAGTTGTTATTGAAGGTGTTCATCCTCTGTTGGAATACCTATGTTGTCGAACAACAGAGACCAGGGCTAGATCAAAAAAACCCTTGAGAAGTGTGACTTCTGACAGGGAAGAGGATGACTACCTCTTCTTAAAAAAAAAAAATTCCCAACACAGGCATGCTACTAACACTTCAGCAGCCTACGTATGTATGCGGGCTATCCAAAGGCAGTGCATGTATGTACACGTGCAGGCCCACTATAGGCCTTGTACACCTCTAAAACTTAAAAAAAAAATGAAAACCAACAATCAAGAACAAGTAGGGAGTACTGGTATGGAAAACCAGAATTCCTTAAAGACACAGAAGCTTACAAAAAATAAAAAAAAAGTAAATAAACTGATTCAAAGCACCCAAAATGAATATCCCCAAAATAACCTAGAGATTTGCCCACTATGGTCGCCAATTCTACTATAGCAGGAAAACCCCTATGCAAACTACGCCAGGGTTCTAAAGTGCAGGCAAAACTAACTGTTTAAAGTATCCTACTTTTAATAAGTATCTCGTCATTACCCCATAATCATACATAAAGGACAAAGTATAGGGATCCGGTAGGCATACCTTAAACTCTGTGTCCGATGTTGATCCCTTTGCACTTAGTTTTTTGTCGACTACAGATCTCCTCCCTAGGCCAACCTGCATTCACCAAAAGAAAAACAAGAAACTAGAATCATGCATTCTATATAAGGATTAGTGGGTTAGACATCATAACAAAATGTAAACAAATCATAAATATTTAGGACATCATTTGGCGGGACGGAAAAAGTATTTGTTTATATTAATCTCACAAAATTCGTTTACAATATGAGACCGAAAACTTCTCCTCGAGCTCGGTCCTGGGATCCTCTTCACCATGTACCAACTGCTTCCACATATTCTTCTTCTTTTCAATTCTCTCTAGATAAATGGCAAGGGTTTGCAGTGGATGAAGAAGGAATTATGGCTCAAACTCACAAAGTGGTTGCAAAATATTGGGGCAAAGGGGGAATGCTGAAATGGGTAGAGTTTCTATGCTCTTGTGCATCTCTTTGGAATGGGGCCCCAACACCTTCTTTAATAAGACAAAAGAGATAGTAAAGGTTTGGGTGACTAGCTATGGGAGGTCAACTGGTTAGGTAATGGCCTGAAAACCCATATTCCTTTGCAATTTTCATTTTTCCCGCTTTTTGTGAGTGTATGCGGGTTGTAGTGGTGCAACAAGCATGTGTACGCGAGAACTAGTGGTGCAGGGCATGTACACCTTCAAAAAATGTTTTTTTAGAAGAGATGTTCAGTGATGGTTTGGAAAATATAGCAAGTAAGATGGCCTGATACCAGGTATGCATGTTTGGTGCAATTTAGGGTTATAACAAAGACATTTTGTTTTTATAATGTTTTTTTTTATTTTTAATATAAATTATTTTTATGTGTTATTTATCCGATGACTTAATCAAATGCTCTTTTGATGTTGTAGATGTGGGACCTCACCGACCTCTAGGTTGATCCCCCATCCAAAGGTGAGGGGAGAGAGTTGGCGTAGCAGGAGTCGCTGCTACTGACTGCAAGATTCTAGAGAAGAATCTAGAGGGGATAACTATGAACATCTTGGATGCCTCTATCGATGATATCCAGAGGCATTATCAACGCCATATAGTGGGCATGTCTACTTCCATCGGTCGACTGCTCTGCAAACTAGCACGGGAAGTCACATGTTATAGAGAGCAACATCCTTGATGCTATATTTGTATATGAAACCATGTGATTCACATTTTTGATATTTTGGTCTTCGGACAAAACCAATTTTTGTAAAACTTTTATCGTTATATATATATATATATATATATATATATATATATGGGGCTTCTACTGGCTTACTTGTTGGTATATACAAAGTGTGATTGGATTTTATAAATTTCTCAAATGTCCGTCTAACACATAATTAGCTAGAGCGTCTTTTAATGTATTTAGACATCTAGGAATGTGTTGATATTCAATGTAATGAAAATGACGTTCCAAGAGGTGAATTCGTAAATATACCCTTAATAATGTAGGACTTCATATGGAGTAGACATTAACTCAACTGTAGGACTACTAACTGCGAATCGATTTGTACAATAAGATGGTGGATTCCAAGTGAAACAATGTCAGTCAATAATTCAATGACTGCAGTGTATTCTGTGATATTATTAGTTGCATGACCGAGGAAAAAACCATGTAGACTAATCAATTCATCTATAGGTGCATAGATTTCCCAAGCAACAGATGCTAAGTTTTGAGTGTTGCGACTACTGCCATCAGCAAAGCCAATGTAGGGTAACGAAGGCACTGACATCTAGAAACCAAGCACAACACAAGGTAGGTAGTTGAGGGTCAAAACCAAACAACGAAAAAATCACACAAGAGTATGATACACTAAAAGTACAAGCACTCATGCAAAAATGACTTAAGAATAATACTTATTTAAGTAAATCCCATTTCGAGGCTCACTCAAAGGGATTCCATCATAATTAACTAGCTCATAAGCTCCCTTCTCCAACACACGTTTGACAATGTAAGGACCTCACCACATGGCCTCAAATTTACTGGCCCCTAGCAAATCACGATCTTGTTCGTAAAGAATAACTAGATCTCGTTTAGAAAAAACACATGGTTTGACATGCTTGTCGTATTGGGATTTAAAACGTTTCTTCTGAGTTTCAATAACTAGGGAGGGATCGTGATGGATTTTGTCTGATTGCATTAAATACAAAAGATGCTCTTCTTCGACAGAGGTATTGTGGAGAAATTCAACGGCCAGATTCAAAGACGGTATTTCACATTCAATCGACAAGATAGCCTCGATACCATAAACTAGTTGGAAAGGTGTAAATTCCATGGAAGAATAAATAGATGTCCGATCTGCCCATAATGCTGAGAACAACATCATGTGCCAACTTGTCTTATGAATTCCTATCATTTTTCAAAGCATAGTAATGAGAACTTTGTTGATTGCTTCAACCTGACCATTGGCCTGTGGATAATAGGGGTTTGAGTTTTCATGGCGGAGACCCAAATTTTTCATCAGTTCAGACATCATAAAATTCTAAATATGGCTACCGTGATTAATAATGATAGCTTGAGGAACACCAAACCAAGTAATGATGTGATTAAATATGAAAAATGTTGTAGTTTTCCCGATGTTATCAAATGTAGGCATCGCCTTGACCCATTGAGTGAAATAATCCACAGCTACAATGATGTATCCATGCCCCCCAGACGAGTGAGGGTTACATGTCATGAAGTTAATTCCTCATTTGGAGAATGGACCAACGGAAAATACAGGATGTAAGGGGTCAGGCTGAGATCTTATCTTGTTATTATAAGTTTCGCAAGGATGGCATTTCTGAATGACAATGATGCAGTCCTTAATCAAAGAAGGTTATAAATAACCTACTCGTAAGATATTTTGGGCAGTGGCATACCTAGACATATATTCGCCACATGATCCAGAGTGACATTCATTCAAAGCTTTCTCAGCTTCATCGTAAGTCAGACATCGTCAAAAAATGGAATCAACGTCGCGACGATAGAGGGTATCACCCATAATGATGTTTTGGCAGGTGTTGCACCTCTTTCGTCACCTTGGTGAAAAAAATAGAGGTGCTTGTAAGCTCAGTTGGGTCTGTTGAGTAGGACAACTGCAAGGAAAAGATTTAGGGAAATAAAATAAAAGCTACAATTAAGAATTAAACTAAGAGATGCAATAAAAAATAAATTCATGAGCATAGGGACATAGAAACAAAAAGAACCAAAAGACCCATGTCACCAATGTTGAGGCTGATCTATTAGTGAAACAAAACACCAAGAAGAAAGGGGACTATGAGTCCCTTCTTCCTCCAAGGGAGGGCTCTTGGACCCCCACTAGCTAGCTCTTCTTACAACAAAGAAAAATGGAAAATGATGATGAAAGAACTCTTTACAAATCCACTCAATGGGTGAGATGGATTGTCCAATGCAATGGTGGCAATATGCTCTTGACAAGGATGGAGTCCTCAAGAGAATAGAGGCAGCATAAAATTACTTTGAATTCCTTGAAAAAATGAGGTGCATCCATGGATTTTTATAGCATCCCTTTGGGTTATTGTTTAACTGCTTTGTAGTGTGAAAAGAGGCCAATTACGACATTCTTAGGTCTTTGACCAGCCCACCAGTTGGATCCAGTCTAGATATGAGGGTCAAATCAGCTTGGGAGTTGAACCATAAGTGGGTGGGAGGCCGACCACTCTCATAAATGCACCGTTTAGCAGGTGTGTTGATTTTTGCGATAACAGTCATGCATCGTGCACCTGTGCATGATTTCTGCGTTCCTGTTCCGCGCATGTGCGCGCACACCCAATGTCTGCATAGCACTCTTCAATTTTTCACTACTTTGTATAGTTTTTTGACCTTTTTTGAATGTTGTGGTATTAATTCAGGTCCATGGATGACTTCATCACTGTTTGACGATGCTGAGTCCTTGTAACCATGTGTGGATGAAATTTCAGTGATAACAGATGCCCCCTGATGGATGAGGTTAGGAGAATACGTATAGCCGAAATCCATCAATGTTTCTTCTACTGAGAATGTTGTTGTAAGAGAGAGAAATAGTGGGGTCGTCTAGAGCGATCTGTTGGAGGGTAAAAGGAACCGGTAGGACCCGACCTTCCATGAGGTGTGTAAAATAGAAAACTGTGTACAAACGAGGCGGGCATGCCCCATGCTCATGTTATGTAACTCTGAAAAAAGATGACTGAAGTGTTGGTGTAGACAACTGCATTGCCCTTGGGGGTGGTCGTGATAAAGGCAGAAGACAATTCTGCAAATGAACATACTTTGAATAGTAGGCAGTGATTGCGGTAAGAAGTAGCAGCGAGTATGTGGGCCTTGATAGCCCTGCCAAGTTCAGAGGTCTTTGGCAAATGAAAGAACTAACTGCAATAGTCACAAAGTAAGACCCACCGTAACATGAGAAAGTGTTGGCGTTGAATTTTATGGGGGTCAACGACAGAAGGGAGTAATGGTGTTTCACCCTGTGCCGTCTGAGATCTCTCATTGAGTGGATAATGAGAATCAAGATACTGTCACCCTTCTGGAAACTGTGCTGATGTCGACGAAAGGGGGACGCGAATCCCAGAAGCAAATGGCTTTGTGAAATCTACTAGGTGAGGTGAGGAAGTGGAGGAGGTACATGGACGAAGTCAAGGTGTGGGAAGACTCAAGAATGCCCTTGGTTGGAGTATGTGTGAGATAAAAAGTGGTCGCAACCGTTAAACGAGGTCGAGTGTCAGGGGGACGACAAGACCAGGGATAAGTTGTGCCAGAGGCGGGACAAGGTGAACAAATTTAGAGGGCAGAGGTAAGTGACCTGTGGGGTACTCTGAAGATATGGACAATGTCGACGAAGGTAGATGATAAGTAGTGCTCCAACCAAGGGTGACATGGGTTGCGGTTGGCCAAAAAGAGGGAAGCAGGTCGCCAAAGGTGACGACCAAAAAAGGGTAATGTAACGACTGGAAAGAAAGGCGTTTGTACAATAAATAACGAATAATTGGGGAGAAATGTACAAATACAGAAACAGGTGCCCCAGTGTGATATGGGTGGCCCATGTAGGGCATAATTTGCTCAGAAAACTGATGAAGGGTGGGGCCCCCATTGGTGAGTTTCTGTATGAGGTAGGTGAAATGAAGGGAGATTTGCAGATGGGAAAACTGATTGTGGATGAAATTTAGGGTTCATGGTACTGCGGAGGTGTAGTAAAAAAATAGAACTGTAAAGAGATAATCTCGGAGTCCGTGTGGGAAATCTAGCAAAATGAAGAGAAGGAGTATGCGGTTGATTCGCGACATGATGAAAGACTATCGAGACTCCCATCCATAAAGGGTTTTGAAACAATAGCATGAGTGTCAGAAGTGACAAAAGGTGCTATGAATGGGACAAATCATGTGGGTAAGAATGCTACTGGGTGACAGTACCGAGGATGCAAATGGAGGTGTGGGTACTGCAGAGCTGGGAATGGGGATTCTAGAGGCAAATGTCAGAGGGTGTGACTGGAAATATAAGTGCAATACAGAGGGAAAGACTACATGCCGGTGCTAAGTATATGCCTGAAGGGGTTGTGCTGATGTATGATGATCAAGTACCTACACACATGAAAACCAAATACCCAATGTGAACAATATCTGAAGATAATCGAAGTTATGAGCATGTATTTGATAAGCGTGAATATGCGCATGCGTACCTGACCAGGGTATGAAAAAAGGTGCCCGGGGGGCTCAGGATGAAAAGAGGCCCAGGGACTGTTGTGATGTAGATGACGGGATGCTGATCCCATGGCTGAAGACAGATCGAGAAATGGACACCGTGGGCTCCCAGAATGGTGAGTGGAAGTTTGGAAAAAAGGCTTATATATAGCTGTAGGGCCCACATTGCCACCTCATTTGTACCTGTTGCGATAGTGACTGGATGAGCAGTTTTCAGAGGAGATTTGGAGATTCAGGGAGGATGAGGCATATGATTGGTGATTAGCGAGCTTCAGGTTAGTGGTCTGATCATCCTTCATAGAAATAGAATTTCATTTTTTGGGCAGGGGCTGTACGGAGGGCTGTACAGAGGGATTTTGTGGATGTGGGCCCCATGTGCTCGGGCGATCCAAAAGTAGGCACGCACACATACGTGCCTACCCACCGGATAGATGTGCATGGGGGAACTGGTGAGGGAATAAAAGGTGCCCACTATGTGCGCGCCTGTCGGCTGTACAACTGCGCATTTGTGCGCAGCTGTGTCGTGGACAGGCGCGCACCAATGCACGCCTGTGTAGGTAACAGGCGCGCTTGAGAGCGTGCCTGTGTAGGTAACAGGCGCACCTGAGAGAGTGCCTGTGTAGGTAACAGGCGTGCCTGAGAGTGCACCTGTGAAGCTAACAGGTGCGCATACATGCACGCCTGCTGGTTGAAATAGCCGCGCCTTAGAGGCAAAGTTGACGGGTGTAAAATTGATCTTTGTGATGTTGTTGATGGTCTCGTGGGATGATATAAGACTCTTTGTTGTGGCTGCAGGTGGACAGTTTGCATGATGCCAGTGGGTTGGAGAGAGCGATATTGGTCCCAACTATGAGACACTGTGGCTATTGAGGAACCAAGTGTGCGAGTGACTTTGGCAGCCTGTGGGTTGCTAAAGTTCTTTGAGTGCCCTTTGATATGGGCGCAGGAGTATCTCTTGCAGTTCCTGATCCAGATGTGTAGTCTGGAACTGCATTGCTTCCTTGTGCGAGGAGAGCAGATCCCCTTCACTGCGATGGAGGATGTGTACTTCTTGACTGGGCTCCTGTTTTGGGGTGTTCCCCTACCGGTGAAGCTGGTGCTACCGATGGATCTGGCCCTAGTGACCATTGGCTAGAGATACTGTTCAGGTCTAAACTTTATGTCCAGGACTGTTGTGAGCATTGGGTCGATAGATGCCCTGGCGCACCGCTGTATAGCAACGATGATTGTGAGAGTATATGGGTCACTGGCGACCCAGCAGATTAGTGGGGGCCAGTTGATGGTCATGGAGAGAGTACTGGCTGGTGAGCATTTCGCCTAGGGGCTGACGCTGCATGCCAGGATGGTAGGGAAGTTGGACCACTGCCGGTCCACGGATATGGGGGATTTTTCCTTCGGTTCTATCTTGGTGGTGTGGTTTCTAGAGAGGGTGCCGATGCTGCGCCCTAGGATTTTATTGGGTGCGCCTGGGGCGCGAGAGCCACGACTGCGGCGATGGTCGATGGTGTTGCTTCACCATGGTGGTGGTGAGGGTGGCCACTTCTTCACGGTAGAGGCGACACAGGTATGGCGGCAGATGCCGCAAGTGATACTACGGTACCCCTATGTCGGGGTTGACTTCCGAGGTGACCTGGACATGGTGCTACCTCCAGGGGAGGTTTTTGACCACCGTGGTATATTGATTGATGACGTTGATATGTATTTTTTTGTGTTTTTTGAGATAGCATGCCTTATGTATATGATATAGATGCTGATACTATCTGGTGTTTGTTTTCATGTGCAGATGTGGCACCTCGCGGGCACGAGGTGGAGTCGCAGAGAGCGTCGGAGAGACTGTCGCGGGAAGAGAGACATCGACGTGAGGACGCCACTGTGCGACTAGTTGATCCAGAGAGGGTAGCGAGGAGGCACCAGTTTGATGAACCTAGTGCTGGGCCATCACATGCTCCTATGGCGGTTGCCAGAGCATATTTTGAGAACATACGCTGTCATCTGGAGACGGTGTTACAGGATGTGCCTGAGGGCATATGGTCTTGCATCCAGGATGAGGCTTTCCTGGAGCAGTGTGTGGGGGTGCTACCACCATGGCGGGCCATAGTACGACGGGCAGCAGTGTCTGGTACGATGACGACCAGACAACTGTCGCCGGGGTAGGAGGGGCCGGTAGGGGGGGATCACCAGCTCCTAGGGTAGGAGGTGGCTGGCAGCCACCGCCTAAGGGAGGGGCAGGCGGTGGTTCTCTAAAGGCACCGTGAGTGGTGCTCTGATGTATTTGGTGTATATATGTATATTTTGTATATAGGCTGGTGAGCCCATTTTGTACCGAGGTGCTCATTGGCCTGCGGATAGTTGTATTTTTTGTATGTAAACATTCGGATGGCACTGTGGAACTTTATATATACATGAGTATACATTTTTGAGATCTATGTGGTGTTTACATGTTTTTGGTTAATGTTTTGATGATGTCTATTCTATATATATACTGTGACAGGTTTATGTTATATATTTATGTATGTGTAGCTTGATGTAATATATGCCAGTCTAACACAATATTAGCTAGGGTATCTGTAATTTGATTCAATTGTCTTGGAATGTGTGTAAATGTAATGGAATTAAAATGTCGAGATAAAATCCTAACCTGCAGGTATTTGCGAAAGAGGCAAGGATCACAGACGCAGTACACATTGTTGAGCTGGAGAACGACTAGTTGAGAGTCGAGGAAGATGCTAAGGTGACGAATACGATAATGTTTGGCGTCATCCAGGAGGCCAATGACAGCAGTGTATTTGGCTTGGTTGTTGGTCGCTGAACCTATTAGCATCAGAAGTCACTCCTGGATTGCTTGTAGGAGTAGAGCCTGACACCCATCAGTTTAATGTCACAATTTTTTTAAAGGGGTGATCAAATGGAGGAAAACTCAAAATGATATCATCTCAACTTAGAAACTAGGCCAGACATGCATGGACGAGTGAGGTCTTGATAAAATTCAAACAGTGAGTTGCAATAAAAGGTGAGTCGGGGGAAGACTTGCATGAGAAGAGTGCGAAGGTCTATCATAAACATCAAGTTTGTAACAGGCCGGAGAAGAAAGCATCCGAATGATAGATCCTTTTACATTCAAACATAGAAGACCAGAGAATACAATAATGTCACAACAAATCCTTTATCATAACATAATTGCAACAATCCACGCGAATCCTTCGATAATGGAATCTCTGGCATAAGATGAAACATAGATGGAAAAAGGAGAACTGTTTGTTATAAAACAAGAAATCTCAAACACAGAGGCATAACCAGGAAACTAGAATGGTTGTTGAATCTTTACAGTCAGGATCTTATCTCTACCATCGATAGATACAAAAATGGAGAAAACACCTTTATATACTCAAACTAGCAACATCAACAAGATCGAGACATAGCATTAAAAACTTTGCGTCTGCATGGCTTCTGACAATCTGCAGCCGCAATCTTTGAATGGTCGTGCAACTTATGGCAGACGCGATCAATCTTCTGACAGTTTCATCAGCGAATCGACGTGCCTTTAATTCATTTCCAGACTTTCCCATTATGGCGGAGACGATGTCTAACCACCACCAACCACCTCAATAACTGCTTCATGGGGATTGAGGACGACCTGGCCAACTCAACACTTTGGGATATGGAATACTCCTCACACTACCACCTGGAATAACTGAATGGATTGATGAATAGGCGTGGAGGCCAGCGTGAAGAATGGGGTGCATGATAGGAGTGGTGGAGTCGGACTATAAGGGCGTGAAAGAAGTGGCGAGGTGTGAGAAGGGTGACAGAGGACGACACACGGCGGAAGAAAACAGGCGGAAGGGGGGAAGATGAGAGATAATGGACTTTCTCTTTGGCGAGAGGCTGACGTGGAAAGGAGCGAGACACATGGAAAGCGACGAGTGGATGATGAGAAGGAAGGAGGACCACGCGAACCAAAGAGGGGAGGCGGATGGATGACATGCGGCAGCAGGAGAAAGGTGGTTCTGGAAGATGACATGACGGGAGAAGGGCCCACACAGGCTAAACATAGAGTAGCTGAGAAGGACAGGATATTCCAAGCACCGTTGATCTGGGCGCGCTAATCTTGGTCGTTGAAAAGCTGCGCACCCAATTCCGGACCCCCCCCCTCCGTTTAAATGTAGAAAGGCAGGGGGGGTCCGGAATTGCCTTTATCGCCGT
>ML814809.1:40782-59780 GCA_009831015.1 Picea engelmannii | reverse complement strand
GAGCATAGGGACATAGAAACAAAAAGAACCATAAGACCCATGTCACCAATGTTGAGGCTGATCTATTAGTGAAACAAAGCACCAAGAAGAAAGGGGACTATGAGTCCCTTCTTCCTCCAAGGGAGGGCTCTTGGACCCCCACTCGCTAGCTCTTCTTACAACAAAGAAAAATGGAAAATGATGATGAAATAAATCTTTACAAATCCACTCAATGGGTGAGATGGATTGTCCAATGCAATGGTGGAAATATGCTCTTGACAAGAATGGAGTCCTCAATAGAATAGAGGCAACATAACATTACTTTGAATTCCTTGAAAAAATGAGGTGCATCCATGGCTTTTTATAGCATCCCTTTGGGTTATTGTTTAACTCCTTTGTAGTGTGAAAAGAGGCCAATTAGGGCATTCTTAGGTCTTTGACCAACCCACCAATCGGATCCAGTCCATATTTGAGGGTCAAATCGGCTTGGGAGCTGAACCATAAGTGGGTGGGAGGTTGACCACTCTCATAAATGCGTTGTTTAGCAGGTGCGCGGATTTTTGCGATAACAGTCGCACATCGTGTGCCTATGTGCGATTTCTGCGTTCTTGTTCTGCGCATGCGCGCACACACCCAATGTCTGCATAGCACTCTTCAATTTTTCACTACTTTGTATAGTTTTTTGACCTTTTTTGAATGTTGTGGTATTAATTTAGGTCCATGGATGACTTCATCACTGTTTGACGATGCTGAGTTCTTGTAACCACGTGCGGATGAAATTTCAGTGATAACAGCGGGCTTGATATCGTATATGACGACGATCCGTACTAGATAGATTGGGCTAGAAAGTTTGAGTCTAGAGATATATGATGATATATCCATACCATATGTCATCAGAACTGATCAGAAAAAGGGATTCGGTAGGCAAGGAATTCTCTGCCACATTTTCTGTCTCAATGGAGGGAAGGTCACATATCAGTTCGGCGAAAACCAAAGATTTCTTGGAATTTGCACTTTCAAACTCTAAGTCAAACTCATAGAGAATCACTATCCATTTGGAGTAATTTCCCCCTAGAAATTGTCGGGTGAGGATATGTTGCATAGGGTTGCAATCAGAAATAAAAATGGTTCTGTGTAATAATATATAATGACGAAAACGTTGGACAACTTGAACAGCTACCAAGGCCAATTTCTCTACATGTTGTTATTTGGTCTCCGTAGTTGTGAGACTCCGACTCAAATAGTATATCACATGTTGTTCATGCGAATCATCCTCTTGGACTAATACCATGGCAATGGTAGAGTCCGAAGTAGTAAAGTAGAGGAAGTAATCCCAGCTATAGTTAGGGGGAAGCAGTAATGGTGTATGAGTTAAGGCAAGTTTCAAAGCTTCAAAGGATTTGTTCGTAGTATCGTCCCATACGAAGTCATAAACTTTCTTGAGTAGCTGAGTGAATCCTTTTGTTAGTTCAGCATAATTGGGGATGAAACATCACAAAACATTTTCCTTCCCTTGCAAAATTTTGAGTTGGCGTAAAGTGGAAGGAGGAGGTATATTAAGGATTGCCTCAACCTTCAAGGGGTCTACATAGATCCCGTGTATCGACATAATTAAGCCAAGTAAATGACCAGAATCCACACAAAAAACACATTTATGTGGGTTTAAGCGGATACGATAATAATGACAACATACAATAATGGCCCTCAAATGTGCCAGGTGATCTTGACAATGCATGGAATGCTTCATTAGATCGTCAATATAGGGTTGCACAGTGTGCTTAATATCATGGAAAGCATAAGACATAGTGCGCTGAAAAGTCACGCCAACATTATTGAGACCAAAGGGTAATTTCTTGTAAGAAAAGGTTCCCCAAGGGAAAATGAAAGAAGTCTTGTGTTGGTCCATGGATAAAATATTAATCTGATTATAGCCAGAGAAACCATCCATCAAAGAGAAGATCTCATTGTTGGCACAATCGTCGACAATCTGGTCAATGAAAGGGGTCGGGTAATTGTCCTTAGGAAAACCCTTATTTATGTCCCTATAATCTACACAAACACGGATGGTACCTTGTTTCTTATTCACCAGAACTAGATTGGATACCCAATCAGTCAAAGCCACGGCATAAATAAAGCCAACTTTAAGAAGTTTTTCAATGTCAAGCTTGATAACAACAACTTTGCATGGGTGCACTGGGTGAAGTCTCTGCCGAACGCGTTTAGCGTCTGGGTATGTCTTAATCTCATGTACAATGATATCAGGATCGATACCTGGCATCTCTTCCTAACTCCAAGAAAAAACGTCGCAGAATTCTTGGAAAATGGATTTATACATGTGGACCTCATCAGTAGAACACGAGGCTCCGATATGTTAGTAGAACATGAGGCTCTGATATAAATGTTCTCCACAACTTTGGGTTTAATGTATATGTCGAGAGGGACGGTAGGTGAATTTTTTCTCAATTTTCCTTTGTACAAAACATCGTGTGATGACTCAGGAACTGAAGAAATAACAACAACGTTCAACATAGTCAAAATCTGTTGGTAACTCTCTTTGGTGTCACATTCTAGGAAGAGAATGGAGTGGTGATGCCCATCATCCCAGGGAGTGTCTTCCATAGACATGACTGACATGATCATCTCATCCATAGGAAAAATAACGTGAAATGAATCAGGAGATGAATCACAGAGAGAAGGAGAGGAAGGGGTTGTCGATGGAATAACTTGGTAAGCAGATTCGACCAGACTTAAAGGCATTTGGTTTCCATAACAGAGGTAATCACTAGGGTTAGGTACTACCCATGGGTCATATGACTCAGGTTTTTCATGAACTGTGGTGGATATCATGTTAATTGAGGCAACAAAAGAAGGGGGAATATCGGGTGGTGGGATTGGAAATGTACCCATCAAAGTAAAATCTTTCAAAAGACCCACTCCGGCATTATCATAACTAGGGGGTGTCTTCAAGATAAAGGGAATGTTGCTAATATGGTAATCAGAATTAAATAAGGCCATTTGGTTAACATTAATGACCTTTTCTTGGTGTAGGAAACATAACACATGCAAAAGGGTAGACACAACTGCACGCACGGAATCGTTCCAACTATGGCCAAGTAAAAGGTTATAATCAAGAGGTGCATCAAAGACCTCAACCTAAACATTGATCAATTTACCTTCCAACATAATAGACAACGAGGGGAGAACACCGTAGGGTTTAAATCCATTGAAGGCATTAAGTATATTGTGTGATTCGATGAGGGTAGGAGAGCTAATGGATTTCCAAAAAGTGACGAACATGACGCAAGTCGAGGCTCCTTCATCAATAAAAATTCTATAGATATTCTTGTTTTCAACAACAGCTTGGATCTGAAATGCTAACTGATGAGGAAGCCTTGGAACGTGATATTCCAAGTCAAATATTATGAGATTAGTATCTGTGGGGTCAATTCCACCAATGGATTTTAACAGTGCCTTTCGTTGAGCAGGGAAACTTTGAAGGAATTCGAGAGATGACATTGCAGAGGGTGCTTGCGCAAGCACTTCTACAATACTGTAGTTTTGTACAGCACAAGCGTGAGGGTTGAATGTAGAATTTCAAAAAATACCCTTGGGAGGAGGGCAAAGGGTTGTATCGAGAGCTAGTCTTTCGAGATTAAGAGGATCGTTTGGCGGTGAAGTTGGAGGAGAAGGTTGAACCAATGAAGGTGGTATATCATAAACTTTCTCTTTTGACAGAGAGTAATCCTTGGCTTGAGTTGTGATTGCAACTTCGTTCTTTTTAGAATCACCAGTACACATAAGGACATAGGATGAGGTAGAAGGAGAAGTTTGGTCATGAATGACCAGTTGGGCTTACTACTGAGAAGGGAAAGGTTGTGACAAAACGATAGATGTAGGAGGTTTTCCGCTCCCTTGGAGGAACTCAGTAACCTCGACGCATCTTGGACAATCTTTCGTGTAATGATCGTCACCACAAACATGGATGTTTTTAAGGATGGAAATTTATTTTAAAATGTAGAAACCTTGGTGAGTCTTACTGATCCTTCATATGTCAACTATAAATGTTTGGCGATATTTTTGTAAAATTATTCAAATTTCTAAGTATTTTATATAGTTTTTATAAAATTTTGGCGATTTTTAACGTAAAATAATTTTATCCTATAGAATTTGGGTGAATCATTTTTAAAATAGTGAATCTCATTTTTGGAAAAACCATTGAAAATTAGCCCATGAGAGAAAGAAAGGGGTAACAAGGTTTACGTTTATCTTTCTCATCAACAGTTTATGCCTTGGCTTTACTAGATTGTGGATTATTATTCTTTTCCTCCTTGTTCTTACCCTTCCCTTTATTTTTATTTTGATTCTTTTCAATAGGTGTGGATTGAACAGAATTAACTTCGATAGTTTTACCAGTGGAAGGAGTAGGAGTAGGAGCATTTTGCGCATTAGAATTATCAGATTTGGGATTTTGGTGTGACCGGTGTCTGTGGGTTGGGCCTTAACATGAAAGGTTACAATCACACCATTATTAGCATGAGAAGCTGCTAGAGGTGTTGGGGTAGGGTTTGTGGAATGACAAGGAGCATCAAGGATCAAATCGTAAAGTGTTCCCGTTTGCAAATAAATGAGATGAAGATACTAAGAATGACTAATCTCCTTCTCTTCAGTGACAACAACACCCTTGGCGACATCACGAGTGATAGGTCCAATGAGAGATTTAGTAAACCACTCAGCCAATAGTTGATCAGGAAGGGGAAGTTTGATTAAACGTCTTCTCCTACTCCACTCATGGATGTGATCGAAAATATGAGTGGATGAGGATTCCATGAAAGAGCTCAAAATTTTGGTTCCCGTCTCGTATCATATTGGTAACTGGTAGTGTGTCAAAAAGGCCATGGCTAGGGTGTTAAATTCATTGAATAAACCTTGCGGTAACTCGATGTACCATTTTTTTGCCGAACCTGTGAGAGTTCATTGGAAAAGTCTTAATCCAATGGAATCATCCATCAAGGGGTTGGATGAACACCACAGATGAAAAGTCATAACATGATTATTCAGATCTTCTCCTACTTGACCATCAAATTTAGGAAGGTTGGACAGTAACTTGGTTGGTATGATGGGCAAATAAGGAGAATGCAATATATGATCATTCAAAATACTAGACAAATAAGGTAAATCCAAAGTGGCTGGAAAAGGCAACTGTCAGTTCACTTGTGGAAACTGGTAGTTTTGAGGGGGAAGCCCCTTAGGTATACCAGTAGGACCATAAGAAGTTTGAAAATAATTATATATTCCTAACAGATTTGGTTGTGTAGGATTTGGAGGCATATAGCCCATAGGGTTGGGTTGATTAGATATGTTCCCTTGGAAAGGAACACTAGATTGAATGTTCGGACCCCAAGCGGGATTCAAAGAACGTAGATAAGGTTAATCGAGGTTAGGGGGTACAAAAGAGTTAACTTGAGGATATTGACCCGAGATGGTTGTATACTTCCTGGGAAAGGAAGGTTCCAAGGTAGAGATTGTACCACAGGTGCATTCTGGCCATATAGTGGGTTATGGACTCCAACTTGAGGTTTCCCCCCATGTTGAGGTTGTACCCTAATCAGAGGTTGCCCCCCAACTTGAGGTTGACCTCCAATAGGAATCTAGAAACCCGAAGTGATAGAAAGACTGGTGCCTCCAAAAATATTGGAGGCACTAGGGCCAGATCCTCCAGGCAACGGTGGAAGAGGAACATACGGCCCTCCGGAGAGAACCGGGGTAGGTGTAGGTACAAAACCACCACCATCATTATACCGAGGAAGAACAAAACATACAAAAACTCTGGATGGAACCTAGGTATAGGTAGGAACGGAAGTATTCAGAGCTCTGTACCCAGGAGGAAGTGATGGATTCGATCTAGGTGGAAGTGGTGTCCCAATTGGAGCTTGGGAGATAACCACATTTCTAGTAGGAATTGTGGTAGCTTGTGGGACCGTAGTAGAATGGGCCATCTGGAGAGTAGGAATTGAGTGAGAACCAATAAACCATTGTTCTGAAATGGTGATGAAATTAATGGTAGTACCAGTAAAATGGTCTAAAGGTACCATATAGGTGATAAAGGTCTTAGGCACTTGTGATGCCATAGGTCGATCAAGACTTGCTCCTAGGTTACTATACATATCATGTACTGTCAAAGGGATAGAACACAAATTAGAAGTTCCAACAGTGTGAGCTGAGGTCCTAAATGGTTCACTAGGAAAAAGTGGATTCTCTACTCCGAACCCCGCATTAGGTCCGGTAGGTACTTCAGTGTTATCAACAACAACAATTTCCCTAGATGAGTTCATCTGAAGTATACGTGCATCCGATCTAAGAGGGGGAAGTATGAATGCCTCTAAAGAGTCTGAAACAATTCAAAATCCTTCCAAAGAGTGTGCTCTCCAAACCTCAGAAGCTACTTCATTGTTGACTACTCCCTTAGGAGAGCCTTCTCGTGAGTTAGGAGGAAAAGGTTGGTAACCTTCCAGATCTTCCAGGGGTAACCCTTGCATCCTACGTGAACGACGAAGGATGATTTTTCTTGATCCAAGTAAAGAATGAAGAAAATCTATGGCCGAATAGAAGAAACAAACAACACTCACTAATAAAATCTAGGAATCAAGCCAATCAAACAAAACCTTCTTATTTCGAAGTCACTAGTTGGTGATGAAATCCAATGTCACGAATTCAAGACAAGAAGGGGTTGGGATAAGTGGGTGGAAAAGTTACGTTGACGACCTACTTAACGGACTTACACCCTGGTGCAGTTTCCTACACATAATCATGGGTATACCCTCCAAGGAGCCCGAGTGATTTTGGCCAACGTCGATTCCAAGTACCGTGAAGACTTTCCCCCCCACAGTCACCTCGTGTAAATACCCTAAAGAGATAGGCTACTAAGGTTACCAATTACAACAATGATGCCTGGGGAAACAATCGACACGTTGATCCACGTGCAAAGGTAGGGTATCTAGTCCAAAATCAACTCTAAAGGCTTCCACTCATGATTGTAGGTATACCTTCAAGCGACCCCCATAATACACACAATCTCTACACCAAGACCAACAAAGTAGGGTGAGTGACCCTACCAGTCTTAATGTGACCTTAGGTTTGACCCTTGTGTGAGAAGGGCATCCCAGGAGAAAATGTAGCAATTGGATTTGAATTCTCTCTATCAAAAGATACTATTGTGTGTTTTGATGCTTTGGAGAGTGTGACTTTCGAACTATTCCAATGTGCTATCCTAGCTAATGTTGGTGAAAAAGATCCCTAGAAAATAAAAGTTACTAATAAATTTTAAATTTACGCTGTATTTTAGAGGTTTTTGTTTACTCAAAAAGGGATATGGAAGTGAAACTGATGAAGTTGAGACCTTGACCCAATAAAATGCTAAAATAGATGAATGTACAATTTTCAATTCAATCAACTCTAGTTACAGTAGGGAGAAGGTATTTATTTTGAAGTACAACAAGCTATCAATCACAATTCCTTAATTTTGAATGAACACAATTCCAAACAATCATGAACTAAAAAATTCCAATTTCTTCTCTTTAAAAATATTTCGAATGTAAAAAATTTCTGATGAGAGATTACTAAAAGAATAAGTGAATTCATTTCTTCATTTCCAAAAAAAAATCAGAGATATAAAAATGAAATGAAAATGTAATCCAAGAAAATCGATACAATCACAACACAATTCCCGAACCAAATTCGTAATGCAGACAAAAATGAAAAAGACAAGAAAACCTTTTGATGCAAGAAAGCAACAAGTATTTCTTAATCAACAAATAATCTGACAAACATAATGAATCCAAAACTTTAAAACAAACCAAATACCCATTGTTAGACAAGCACCCAGATGAATATCTGAGATTATATCCTTGTGACAATGATAATGAGTAAAAAACTTGCAAAATACAAAGAAATACTTTGAATCACTGAAAACCAATCAAAAGAAGGCTACAAACTTAGGAATCAATCAAACATGGGTATAAGAAGTTCACCCTAGGATACTAAGGCAAATCTGGGTAGTAAAAGACAAAATGACTCATTCCATCCAAACCTATAGGAGTCGTTGTAGGCTGGGTATAGGACACAGAGCGACGAGCTAAGGTCATCGTAGGCTACTGGAAGAGCAGAGTACGACGTCTTCACACTGGATTGGCTAAACAGAGAGGGAAATCTCAAGGTCATCATAGGTTTTCAATGAGGTACAGTGTGACAATGTCTGTAAATTTGAAAAATTTGGAAGAAAGACAAAAAGTATGAAGGAATTTCTAAACCCAGTGAGGCCAGATGGATCACCTACAGACTCAGAGAAATAAAATTATCAGAGGAAGGTAGACTAAAGGAAAATGGGAAGAAAAAAATCAAAAGGAGGTCGTCTCACCAGTATGGTCGCCAATTGTTTTATGGGACTTATCGATAAATGCAGACATAAACAGATCTCCCTAGATCCACCTAGATCTAGAACAAAACAAAACATAAAATGGCACTTTCCCTAAGCTCTAACAATTGAGTTTACTATGTAACAAGAGGTGAGAAACATACTGTTTAAATATTGCTTCCTCTTTTCGTTGTCATCCTAGCTCCACTCCAATTCTCCTATGATATTGGATATGCAAGGGAACACAAGCCAACCAAAGTGAAAGCAATATAATATACTCAGTGAGAAATTATGCATGTGATCAAGGAATCATACAATAAAACAAAGCAAGTTTTATGGGAAAGAAACATATCACTGTATCATATTAAAATGAAAGTGGAGATTACAACCAAAGACTTGATGTTGCAAGGTCCACTTCCGATGACCCTTTTCTCCAACACACGCACTTACTGCAATCCTTGAATGAAGAAGATCCACAATGACTTGAAAAACTGAAATGAAGCTCTCAAGTATGAACTGAAGTAGAATTCGTCATCCAATTCTTAGCCTATTCAATATTGATCTTGCTTGAATCAACCTTCATTAACCTTATCCTTTTCCATGGGAAATCCCTCTTTATATAGGGGAAAGAGAGATGGTTGGAGAAATTAGGATGATACCACTAAATCAGAGAAACGAGTAGGATCCCAACCATACAGATGCCACCTCATCTTCTAGAAGATCCCCTTCTAGAACTTTTGTGAGGTTCAACCTTTTCTTAGCCTCTTGACATCGTCACACCCTAGCTATAGAGAAACCTGTAGAGATGTCACATGCCAGTTTTATAGCAGAGGGTGACGACAAGGCATCATCGCACCCTACCTATGGAGTAGCCTGCGATGCCCTTCCTTAATAGGGATTTTGATAAGAAAAAGTCAGTCACCTTTCTCATGAAGATAGGTTCTTTTGGGAACATGAACACATGTTTGTCAATGGATGAACAAGATGACCAAAATAATGTGTAACACCATCAAAGGTGTAGTTATTTTTTCTTGTAATACCCTTGTTTCCCTCTGTTTGTAAATATAACTATAACTGGTCAAGAGACTATGGAAAACTAAATATGTGTGAATGTTTGATCTGATGAACCTTTCTATAAAAGGGTTAATGCATGAATTTTCTGTTATTAATAGAAATTATATGTGTGTTGAACAACTACTGAAAAGGGGGAAAGTTTTCCAAGATAGACCATGGAGGTTATGGGAGAGATGGTGCGGGGAAACCAAGAATGGTTGAGATGAACCTCACTAGACCAGTACTTACTAGGTGTAATTTCTCAACAATCCTCTAACCCATAAATGAATTAATGAGGAGATGGGGAAAGGTACCATCTATAAGGATTCTAGGCCTGAACACGAATTGGGATTCAAACCCATAAAAATTTGCCGAGGAAGGAAAGAAAGGAGGTGATTCGGGGGAAAGAGACAGATCTATAAGGAAGTAGAGTCAAGAAAACAATCTTCAGAGAAGAGAAGTGAGTCTACTTTGACTCTGGAGAAGTGAGAAAAGATGAGCAACAATATTGTTTAGGATAAAATAAGCTAGGGGTAGGGTTTCACTATAAGCTGATAAATGAGGCTGATGAGTGACTGAGGAAGTGCTCATGCAGAACTCCTTGCTTGGAGTAGAGAAAACTGGTTGCCAAGATCCTGTGGGAGGAGAAGAGTAACCTTAGTCCCTGAATGTTGTGGAGCAAGGAGAGAGAATATCTTTCAGAGCATCATGGTCTAGCTCGGGGGTGGCCAGTGGTAAATCCGTCAAGAGTGGTTATGGCTATGGTTGGGAGGAAACATGCACCCCTTTCAACAGTTGCTTCACATTCTCCATTTCTGATAAGTATTATCATACTATATATATATTGGATGTGATGATGGAATGTATGTGTTTATGGTTAAGTCTTTCAGTATTTGAACAATTATTATAAATTCTCATTTGTTTATGTAAACTTATATAACTATATGATCTTTGACTTATCTTAGTTTAGTTGCTAGAGAGTCATGGGATGTGAATCCATAGGAGAGTTGGGGTAGTATTGACTAAAACATCTAAGTCTTGCTGACCCTTTGAAGTTTACCTTAGTGGGAATGTCAAATTCAACTTTAAGGGAGAAGGGAGTTCTCTTGAGACTATCCACCCATCTGACCGAGGGCTCATGTCCATGTCCTGAACACATGTGCTGCTAAAAATATTAGCGCTTAGCCCATAATATTTCCTAAAGGATCCATGGCACCAAGGTCTTGGAACACTGTGCTAGTCTAAAAGGAGCTAGCTCTTTCGGCTTTGGGACTTCGGGACTTATGACTCCAAAATCCTCGAAAATAGTCGAAGGCTGAAGTCGTGAATTGATGGGGGCCATCGATCTGGGGATCCAGTGGAGATCTCTCTCAGCTGTTATATTAGAATTAGGAAGGGTAGTGTTAAAAGCTTCGACAAAGTTCCACTTCGAGAGAATATGAGTGGTCTAGAACCGAAACTCCCAAATGTCGGAGTGGAAAAGTAATATGGAGCATTGAAATTGGAGGGACATGTGTCCATAGATCAAAGCTATCTAGAAGTTTAGGTATGTAGTAGTCTAAGGACATACAATTTTCCCTAGATCTTTGCAAGTCAGAGTGAATACTGGCAATGAATGATAGGTACACGTGGCAAGAGATCATGCATGGTCTAGAGAGGAAGCCAAAAGATACGTGTCAAACTCTCAAATGCTGAACTTCCAAAGTGACGTGGACCATTGATCTTCGAATCCTTTGGGATCCCCCTCAGCTGTCGATCTAAGGAACCCACCCTTCGACTATCCAACCAACTAGGAACTTATCGTGGAGTGACATGTGGACCCTACTTGTCCCCTGTCTAAGGTTGTTCTTCAAATCAGATTCGTTGGATGAGAGGCTACATGGAAAGAGATCCTATAGTATGGAGACTTGGTACTTTGGAGGAACCTAGCTAAGAATCTACGGAGTGTGAAATCTTCTGAAGTCACGAACGTTGAAATGAATCTTGACCGTTGGTGGGATGAGGACACTTGGTGCCAGATTAGAGAGTCCAAAGAATTGGATCTTTAGGGAATTCATGACATGAGGAGTTGGTAAGCTTCAAAGTATAGAGTCATGAAGTAATCAGACTCGTGGATTTATGGATCCATGTGAACACCTACTGAACGTGAGATCGAAGGGTTGGGCAGTTATTAGTCTAATATGACATGGGATGATGATGTCATTCGATGTGATGTGGAACCACTTTACATGTGCCATGTGTCATCGAGATATGGTCTATTCAAAGACGCCTTATTCCTGTTAGAGCATGACACATGTAACCCACCTAATGAGGACATGTGTCACCCCTGGCCCTCGCCGCGTGCCAGCTTCTGGTTTGTTCCTGGCTGGCGAACATGGTTGGTGACGTGTATGAGACTACGAGACTCTAGATCATTTTGGGAGTTCATGATATTTTGGCGTGGTATGGTAAATGGATGTTCAATGGAGATCGTTGATTGTCAAACGTTGAATTTTCAATGACAATTGCTGACTACCAAAACACCAAAATCATAGGACGTCGACCATCGATTGCTAAACGCTGAATGCCAACTGAATGTCGATCGCTTAATGGCTAAGACCACGTGGAAATATTTTGGGACTTAGGGGATTAGGTAAAAGGGACGTTCAGTGCTGAACGCCGAAGACCCCAACTAATAACGCCTTGGGTAACTTTGAGGGCCATAACTTGCATTCTACAGCTCGTATTTTAGTGTGGTGAGGACCATTAGAAATCTTGTGGCGAGCAGTAGCCAATGGAGATCCCAGAATTAATATTTGAGAGAGTCAGGAAAAACAAAAATTTGATGCCCCATCCCTTGAAAGGGTATTTAGGGGCTGAGTTTGTTACAAATTGGTATCATAGTATGGAAACAACACTTGGCCTACTTGGGCTCATGCATTAGTCGCATAAAAATATTATTAGAGAAATTTTTGAGGTAACATCCTACCTCACCCCCCTTCTATAAAGAATGAAACCTTCCACTATTGATAGATGTTTTGGAAGTCTGCACTATATGTTGCTAATGTTTCCAAATAAATAATTTGACTTCACTTTGCAATGATATGTGTTTCTCATGAATTAGTATATTAGTAACTAACATAAAATGTTTTATCAGCACTCAAGTAGTCAGTGAACAACAAGAAAACTACATCATAAGGGATGGTGACACACCATGAGTTGGGGGAGATCTCCCACAATAGAGAGGAAGAATCTGATGAAAGGAGGGTGGTCAAAACCCCTCCAAATTTGGGCGAATTTGTAAGAAGCCTCATGGAAGAATTACTTAGTTCTAAGGATGAAAATGAAAAGTTGATAAAGGAGTAGGAAAGGTAGACTGAAATTAATGCAGTCCTACCATAAATTCTATCATATATATAAAGGAAACTGCAACATGGTCCAACTTGCAGTCATGTGGACAAGAACCATACTAAGAAAACTCTAGGTCCACCTGAGATACAAAATCATGGTCTAGAGAGTGGCCACACCAGGAGGAGAACCTCAAGGAAGGACCAACATGGAGCCAAGAGACACTCAATGGAAGATTCCTCTGGTGAGGACACTAACAATTTCAAGGAATCTTCTAGTGGAAAAACTAGTTCCCATTCCTAGATGAAAAGAAAGAAGAGGAAACCTTCCAAGAGTCATGACCTTGAAGAATTCAAGAAATCCAAACCACCCACCTTCGATGGAGAGATTAAGAAGGGGAAAGACGCTGAAGTTTGGCTACTCGATCTGAAGAAGTACTTCAAATTTCATGACTACTCTGATAACGTAAAGGCTTAGATAACCATTTTCAACCTGAATGGGAAAGAGTCCATTTGGTGGGAGGACCTTAGGAACGTGAAAGGGATCCATGAGGACTTTTCATGGAAACAATTTGAGAAATACTTCAAGAAGAAGTACCAGTCAAAAAAGTACTTTGATGGGAAAATCGAGGAGTTATATGAACTCAAGCTGGGACAACTCATCATAAATGAATATATCAACAAATTCCTTGAGCTAATGAGGTATGTTCCCTACATAAAGGATGAAAAAGTAAATATGAAATGATTTATTAGTGGTTTACCTGAGTCCTACCAGGACAAAATTGAGTTTGATGAGACAAATATTTTAGAAGGTACTCTTTGAAAATCAAGGTATTTCTATGAGCAATTCAAGAATAAGACAAAACCCCATGAAGTCTGGAAGAAGAAAAACAATTGGGGATTCAAGAAGAAGGGGTTTAAACCCTAGAGGTTTAAGAATAATGGGAAGAGCTCTAGGATGAGCCTTCCTACCAGAAGTTTGTATCAACAAAATTTTCCATTCCAGAGTGGAAATAAACCATTCAGAGAAGTTCCAAGTAAGACTGATAACACAAAGAGATAACCCTTGAAGTGTTGGGGTTGTGGAGAGGGACATATGCTGAGGGACTGTCCGCATAGGAAACATAACGATGGGAGGGTATACAACCTCCAAGAGGATACCATAGTCAATGATGTAGCTAGGGTCATGCCACAAATTTATGCAACCTTGGATAATAGACAAGCTGACTACCAAGCTTCAGTGGTGGAGATGGAAACTTCAATTTCCAACCATCCTGTTTCCATTTTAATTGAACCTGGTTCTAATTTGAGTTATGTTTCCCCTCAAAATGTTGAAAAATGTAAATTGTAACAAGTTAAACATGTTAAATCATGGCTGGTACAACTAGCCATTGGAACCAAAAGAAAAGTAACAAAGGTCATAATAGCATTCCAATTCATTATAAGTGGGTTTTCCACCCAAGCAAAGCTAAGAATACTTCCTTTAGGATCTTATGACCTGTTGATGGCATGGACTGGTTGGATGCCCAAAAAACCAATTTGGAATGTTACATTAAAACTTTGGACTGTGAAAATGAAGAAGTAAGAAGGACAACCCTACAAGGGATTAAAAAGTCTATCTCAGTGAGACAAATATCATCCCTCCAAGTGAAGAAGTATTGCAGAAAGGGATGTCCCTTGTATACAATACAAGTACTAAACTCTGTTGAGAATGACAAAGCAAGCTTAGAGGAACATCCCATATTAAGAGAATATAAAGATGTATTCCTAGAAGAGGTACCATGTCTACCTCCAAGAAGGGATATTCACTTTTCAATAGAACTTCTACTAGGAGCAGTGCCAATGTCTAGAACACCCTATAGAATGAGTACACTAGAGCTAGTTGAGCTCAAAATACAGCTGAAGGAGATGTGGGACAAAGGTCACATTCGGCCTAGTGTGTCCCCATGGGGAGAACCAACCTTGTTTGTGAAAAGGAAAAATGGCACACTTAGATTGTGCATATATTATAGACAATTCAATAAGATGACCATCAAGAATAAGTATCCCTTACCTAGGATCAATGACTTGTTTGACCAATTAAGGGTTGCTACAATCATTTCCAATATTGAATTGAGGTCTGGATACGATCAGGTCTCAATTAAAGATAAAGACATCCACAATATATCCTTTAGGAAAAGATATTGTCACCATGAATTTATGGTGGTGCCATTTGGGCTTACCAATGCACCAACCACTTTTATGTGCTTAATGAATAACATATTTAGAATGTTCCTGGATAGGTTTGTGTTGGTTTTCATTGATGATATTATAATCTATTCCTAGAATAGGGAAGATCATGAATAACATCTCAAGGTAGTACTCCAAGTACTAAGAGAACATCAGCTCTATTCTAAGCTTAGCAAGTGTGACTTTTTCCAGAAACAAGTCCATTACTTGGTCCATGTTATATCTGAAGAAGGAGTGGTAGTTGATTCTCACAAGATTAAAGCCATCATGGATTGGCCTACCCCAAAGGATTTATCTGGTATCCGTTCCTTTATGGGCCTAGTAGGATACTATAGGAGATTCATAAGGGAATTCTATAAGATTTGTTACCCAATCACCTCCCTTCAGAAAAGGGGGTTAAATTTATTTGTACATTAGAATGTGAAGAAAGAATTCAAGAGATGAAATACCTTCTAACCAATGCACCTGTACTGAAGATTGCATACCTAAATAAGGACTTCCTTATGTGTACATATGCATGCAAGGAAGGGATTGGAGGAGTCCTTATGCAATAAGGACATAGATTATTACTTATATAAGTGTCTAGAATGTCAGCAAGTCAAGACAGAGAAATGACATCTAGTAGGGTTGTTGCAGCTCCCACCAATTCCTGAATGAAAATGGGAAACCATCTCCATGGTGTTGGGCTCCAGATTTATAACATTTTCTTGCTGGTTCTTGAGGATATTGTTTACTCTCCTGAAGTCTTTTGTTAAGCAAATGGATTTCTTTCTGTGTTATTCATATTTTGTTACACATATATGTTCCATTGTATACAAAAATCATGAAGTGCTTCCAAAACCACAAATGAGCGAAGAATTCAACTATAAATGCAATAATAATCCTCTTCTGCGGAGAATAGCTGAACTTTGCAAGAATACAGGGTGTTGGCTTATAGAGGATAATACTTATGATTATTTTATGATGGGTTGAAACATACTTGTGTAGAGGCTCCACACATTATCAATGTATTCTCTTTTTCTAAAGCTTATGGTATGATGGGCTGGAAAATTGGATAGATAGCATATCCTTCTGAAGTCAAGGGCCTTGGAGCACAACTGCTTCAATCATTGGACAAAAGCTTTCTCTGTATTCACTGGAGCTTGGCCCTGAATGGGTGAAGGAAAGGGTTTAAAAACAAATATATAATTTTGGATGCACTGTCACCTCTTGGTGCAAATGCTGTAAAGGGAGGTCAAGGAGCAAGTTATCTCTGGGCAAAGTTACCAAGTGGTGCTGTTGAAGTTGTTTGCAAAAAGACATGGGGTTATTGTTAAACCTGGTAGTGCTAGTGGAGGACCGGGGTATGTTCATGTTTCATTTGGTCCAAGGGAACGCTTTCTTCTCAGTTTTCCAGGTATAAAGATCTCGGCAATATTATTTAAGATGTGTATCTTATAATGAAAATTGTTAAGGTCATCATTAGGGTTATTGGGCAATATGAAAAATGCCAGCCATTATAAATACCAAGATAAGTTTGACTCCGAACAACTAAACAGAGTGCTCTACGATTTGAGGAGGAATCACTACAGCTGGACCTTTCCTGGACATAACAGTTGGCACCGTCTGCCACTTCATAAATCCGTGCATGTGTAACGCAGGGGGGAAATTGTTTATTTGAATCGCTGAAATAGCTGGCATCAAGCATTTAAATTCGTGCATAACGCAAGGAAGAAAATCATGGCATGATTGACTGTGTAAAACGTGTCTCATCCTCCGATGATCTCTCAAAACCATTTTGTAACTTCTAGGGTGCAAAGCCACGCCTGGACAGAGATCTGAAACGTTATACAAAGAGATGCTATGCTCGAAAAAGGGGGAGGATGTAGAGAAATATGTGGAGGGAATCTGAAACGCTTCTATGTTTTGAGAAATGAGATGATGGAGACAGAGCATAGATTAGGGAGAAGAATAGAATAGGAATGGAAATCTCCAAGCACTGTATTGTTCTTATTTTCAATAAAATAGTTAAGAGTTGTTCCATTAATTCGATTTCTGATATTGCCAGTTTGTTGTTAGTTATATTCAATATGCATTGAGTGAGCCAGTCTGTGGACAGAGAAGGCAGGCCCCCCTTCGATGGAAACAGAGCTGTGTATATATGGCATTTACAGTAGACTCCAGATTCAATTCTAATCTACATTGTAGTTTTCTCTTTGATTTCATAGAACAGAAATAACATTCCATTTGATTGCAACAGAGGGATTAGCATTATCTTTTCAGCCATTGATTTCATTTCTTCAGTTTTCACATTTATACTGCTTAACATTCAGGAACTAGTTTGGGTATCTCATGAGATAGAGAAGTTTCATTTGATTACAATAGAAAGTTTCATAGGATGGTTGCTGAGTTGTGTGGAGTAATAAGTAGCAGAAACTTAATTGTCTTCAGCCATCAGTGTGCAGTAGATATTTTGCATGCATATACAGAACAATACCGGTTAGTACAGAGTAGTACAGAGTAAAGTAGAGTACAATAGCTCCTTCCAGCGAGTTTCTTTTAGCAGTTCAGAGATTAGTTTGGCATCCTTTAAACACCCTCTTCAGCCCTGCATTTCCTGTGCTGGTTCCTCTAATTCTACCTTCCCGGGTTGACAATTAAATTTTGATTTACATGGTATATCTGCAGCTGGAC
The DNA here is from genome assembly GCA_009831015.1 of Picea engelmannii. NCBI lineage: Eukaryota > Viridiplantae > Streptophyta > Pinopsida > Pinales > Pinaceae > Picea > Picea engelmannii. The sequence continues at coordinate 42,110 of ML814809.1, read as the reverse complement.
ATTTTGGCGTCGTTGTCGGGGAGGTACTAAAAAGGATTGGAGAATGGGTTACGAAGCTTTGCCAAGTAGATTTGATTTCTGCAAGTATTTCTCTAGAAGTAAAGAGTGCTTTCAAATTCATTAGTGTGAAAGTGGTTCATTTCAGCAGTGTTAGATTACATTCAGCAACAAAGGGGTTTTCATTTTAGTAGATTTTATTCAACAACAACAGAGTCTTGATTTTGGTAGTATTTGATTTGATTCAACAGTTGAGTTCATCAGTATAAAAGGATGTGCATTTGATTTAGTAGAAGCAAATTTCCATTCAGCAAGAGTGCATTTCATTTTATTTCAAGCTAGTGTGGGTTTCAAAATTATTATCAGTTGATGTGACTTTCAAAGTTTTTAGCAAGCCCCCTACAACAAAAGAAAAAATCACACAAAAAAAAAATTGACTAATGCATTCAAGATTGAATGAACGGAAGAAGAGATTGTTGCAGGAACTTTCGTGCATCTTGAAGGAACTTGAAGAGATCTCTGCAGCTCAAGAGATGGAGGAGGAAACAGTTGATTCAGTGGTTCTGTGTGAACACCTTTTCCAGCCTACAGAGAACAATGAGCAGTTAGAAACTCCAGCAGCAACAGAACATGGTATGCATCATCATATTGAACATTGGTTTCAATCTGTTCTACAACCTTCAGATGCTCTTCTTCTTCAACAATTCTTGGAAATCAAGAAACCAGGGTTGCTTGCACAGCATGCCTTGGTAATTATACATCTATATCTTCTATCAAAGGGCATGAATTCATTATTGATTCTGCTAAGACGGTGGCTACATTGGTTATTTGCCTATACTTAAAGAAATGCCTCTTTTTCTTTAGGTAGCTAGGTAGGATAGTGAATAAAAGATAGCACTTTTGAATAATTTATGTTTTCTGCAAATAAAAAGGACATCAGCAACATTTATTCACATAGGTAGACCTGCATAAAAAGAAAGTATTCGGATGAAGACTTTGCAGTTTTGGTACTCATGGACAGTTTCATTAGTTTGCAGTTTTGAAGAACAGTCTATTCTTCTATTTTCTATAAACATCCAGCACAGAGGACAACCCATCAAACTCATAACAACATAAGCTTTGAAGCAAGACAAGAACAGAATTTGTGTTCTGCTATAGGCCTCTCATTCTGTCACAATATTTACATTATACAGCAGAACCTGACAACATACAACTGAGCTCAATCTGGTTCTGAAAGGTAACAATACTCTAAGGTATGAATTCTTATTTGAATTTATTTATATCATTAAATTTAAGGAAATTTTATTATGATTTATACTTATACTACTTGC
>ML814809.1:8649-21354 GCA_009831015.1 Picea engelmannii | reverse complement strand
CTATATTGATATTTGGTTCTTAACAGAAAGTCACATAATGTATTTGAGCACTTAATTGTTTGACATGGTAATATTTGATGCACATGCTTAGGTGGGTCATTTATTGACTTGATTTACTTATCATGCTATTTTGACTTGAGATCGTTGGAGGGCATGCTTATTTGTCTTTGCAGGACATAGTTGGTGGACAATTTTGAAGGAACAAGACTAGCTTGGGCTTCCATGGGGCTTGAATCCCACAGGTGGATGCCAAGGATCCACATGCTATATGAGAGAGATAAAACTTTGAAGGCCTATAAAATGACTTGGATGACATAACCTAGCCCCTGCATGCAAAGCACTTTTCCTAGGAGAGGAAAAACGTCATCTTTAGGAGCATGATGTCATCTATGGGGGCTAAGGTTTGGTGGTGAGATTACCACTCATTGGCACATGGACACTTTGAGGAGAATTGGGATTTGACCATGAATAAAGTGACATGGATGCTTGACATGTGGTTTTGGGAAGCCTAAAAACAATCCTCCAACACCAATGACTTGCTGCTAGTGCTAAAACGTCCCCTAAAGGGGTGACGTCACTTTAAATTAGGGTTTTTTTGTGTGTAAAAGTGAATTTTAAGTGAATTTTTTAATATTATTTTGTAAAAGGGAAAAAATTAGGGTTGTTGACCCCTATTATTTTGGTTTACCCTAATATTATGTGGACAAACTATTTTGGAGACATTTTGTATAAATAGAGATCATAAGATCTGATTTCATAACATAAGTCTCCTATTATGAGAAGTATTGGGCTGAAATTTTTGCTACCCTTGGTGATTTTAGTGTTTCTCTCTTGTAGAGTGTATTTTGGTGAATGGATGAGGAGGAGTTATTCACACTCCCCTAAAGGCTTGTTCTCTTGAATATTGGATGAATGTTGCATGGTAGCTAGAGTTTGTTACCTCATTTCTTGGATTGGGCAAGGAAAAATATGCATATGCTATTATTTTCTTTCTTTATTTTCTTATTGTAGGTGGAAACTATAGGGAGGAGTATTCTAGATACACCCTCAATCATTGCTTCATCTCTTTCTTAAAGGTTTTAAGTCTTTCTTTTTTACAAGGGTAACTAGGAGGAATATGAGTGTGTATACCCTTCTATATTTACCCTTAGTTTGGTTGGCATACCCTAGGGAGTAAGAGGTTTTACACACATAGGGTTATTGTTGATACCGATTTTTCTTTAAATAATCCATGAACTAATTTTAAAAGCACTAACTTGAAGTATTCTTTCATTGGAGAAACAAATATTGCATTGGGAAACACGATTTCTTGTTGTATTAACTTTTTGCAACTTGGGTTGTGTTCCTTGTGCTTAGAGAACCTCTCAGCCACTAGGGAGTCCCCATAAAAGGGGTGGTTATTGATGTTGTTACAAATTTTCATTCATCCATTAAGGCTGCAGAATCCCTAATCTAATTGCTTCAATAACTCTCTAATCAATTGGTGGAATTTTCCCAAAGTTTGCACACTTACACTTCTTGGTCTAGCGCACTTTTTGACAAAGTTTGGAGGAGTTTTAGTTGCTGATTTCATTGCTGTAATAAGTTGAATGTTACATACATAAGGCTGATATATATATATATATATATATATTTCTGCATAAAGTGTTTACGACAACCTTATCTCTTCATGCTAGTATCGTGGTCTTTAATCTTGAGTTTTGCTAGTATTTAGCTAGTCTATCTCTTGTATATTTCGCTTGATTTATAGCACTTATTTAGAATATTATTATGCCATTTAATTGATGATATAGATTGTTACTAAAATATATTATTAGGGAAATAAAGATTAAATTTCTTGTCGAATTGGTTATATTTCATCATATGCTTATTTTTTTTGTGCCTCAAGTAGGTACTTCACTATCAGCAGGTCACTCAACATATTTGGAAACCCTTGAACCTTCCAAATACTCTTTCCAAAGACTTTCATAACATTTAGAATTGACCTCTAGGGACATCCTCTTCACCTTCATCCTTTTCCATCTCATTCCCCCTAGGGTCACTAAGATTCCCCCCTTGAGGTGACTACCTCACCTCTAAAGTGACGGGGACACCTGCCTAAGGTGACAGTGGGTAGGTTCCCTCCTAGTTGTTTCCAATTGGTGGTTGGGTTGGGATTTTCCCAACCTACAACTTGTGAGAAAACATTTTGGCACCATTGCTGGGGAGGATTTTGAATCTTCTTCGGAACCCTAACAACACTTTGGCATGCTATCCAAAATCCTTTCCTCTATATTTCGTGGAAACCCCACCCAAGGGACGTTACCTTTCCACCTGTATTGATGATCTCTTCTTGAATCTCATATGGTGACTCCACTTTCCATGAACCCACCTTTCCCCCTTTCCCTCCATTGGTGAGACTTGATCCCACCTGGTGGCTTCATTGGGGTGTATTTTTGGTTGATGGAATTATGGCACCATCGGATGAACCCTCATATAGAACCTGTTATGACTCGAAGTTGTAATTTCTACATATGGAAAAGGAAAAGGATGTTAATAAAGCTGCTAAGGAAATACTAAATCACATAAGAGAGTTATTTCATGCCCATGACGATGAAGAACTACTCGAAGAAAAGACATATTAAGAAATTTACCAAGAAGATCCCAATGAGAATTCGGATGAGACATTTGATGAGGAAGAAGTGCTCTATTTTCCCTTCCATTTGATGAAGACATCCAGGCCTTTGTTCCTTCTACACATAAAGAACACAATATGATGAGTTTTAATCCTTTTGAATATCTCGATGACACTTTATTCTGTGACTTTGAAAGTGAAGAAGTATTGGAGGAGCCCTTGGATGCAACAAATATTTTTGAAAAAAGGAACATGAATCACATTGCATTAAGAATCAAGCCTTGTGTGATGAAGAGGTGATGGAGGAGCATGCCCTTGAAGAGAAAAAATAACTCCGATGAAGCGTAGCATGTTGAGGCATCATTATCTTTTCTCCCACCTGATGTAGTTGAGGTTGTACAACTGTGCTCTCATCCTGTTCATGAAGTTGAAGAAGCAACTAACGTCAGTGATGACTTTGAGGAACCTATTGAAGACATCCATTCCTATACTCCTCCTGCACATGAAGACAAAGAGATTATCATTTATGTTGATGGTCTTATAAAAAAAACTTTGGATATAGTTGATGACCATATTGATGATTTCATACAAGTTGGGAGACGTATATTGTAAGTGGGATGCTTCATCATTGATAGATATCCTATTTATGACATTGAAGGTAGCCCTCAAGTAAAATGGGTTGCATTGTTATCATCAAAGGAGTGGTTTTCATACATGTATGATTCAGATATTTGGCATCTTGATGATGATATGGTTACATATTTGTTTTTCATGTAACAAACGTTATTTTGGGTCCTTCGTCTCATATCCCAGTGGATATCTTATGAATTTTTGAGTTCTGGTTTTGATTACCTATGGCCTACCTTTTTTCTATATTTTGTGGGCATTCCTCTATCACATGTTCTAACACCTGAGAATGAGTGCATGTTGTGCAGGGATTTTGAAAATCGCGTGTTAGCTGTCCTGGTTGGTTACATTTGTATCATATTATGGGGCCTCTTCCTCCTCTCCCAAAGTTTTATCTACCTCGACCCATACCGAATCATCCTCGGTTTCCTTGATTAAATCCCCTTTGATTATTATTCTTCCCTCCCCCTTCTGTCACAACATTCTCCTCCTTAATCTTGTACATGTATGACATGTGCTCCCTCATCAGATGGAATGCACGGAAATCATTGTCTTTGTGTCACACTGATTTAAAAAAGTTACAGAATAATATTCTTGGAGTACTCTGATATTTTTGTAATAACTGGAAATCATGGGGCTTATGTCCCCTTTTATTTCATATCTCATAGTATCCTCCTCCTAGTAGTAGGTTTGGTGCTCCAACTGCTAACTACTGTGCAAGATGGACATTCATATTTCCCCTTTGTGATTTATTCCAATTAAATTTTTAAGCAAACTAGTTGGTTTTGTATCTGCTTCATTCCATCGTTGTCTCTGACTGGAGAGGCTTCCAACTTCATAGAAATCTCCAATTCTTTCGACTGCGATGTAACTGTTTGATGTATTAATGGACCACAAATGTGAGTTAGCAAGCCTCCAATGAACCAATATCTATGTTGTTGATCATGTATTTGGAATGTTAACCTCCCCATCACATCTTTGAATCTATGACTAAACTCCCATACTGACTCAGTCTGTACTTTCTTGATCTCCTTGATTTGAGTAATGTATTGTGGCTCAGACTTTGGTTTCTTGAATTCTTTTAATAAGGCTCGTGTGATCTCTGCTAATGTCCTTGTTTGACCCAGTGGCATGGTACTTTGAAGATTCATGTACCAAACTAACATGCTTCCTCTAAAGGTTGTTTCTAGCTGCATGATATTTGCACCATCATCATGGAAATTTGTTGCAGTCTAGATGGTTTCACATACAAACAAATGTTTTCTGGGTCTTTCGATCCAATTCCTTTGAGATCTAGTAATATTAGTGTGCTATATGTTGACCACCTCTCCAACATAGGTGGTAAAATCCATGTTCCATGAAGAGATGCATCATCAGATGAAAATTTGTTGAAGACTTTTGGTTCTACAGGGCATTGTTTGGCCCCGACACTTCTTTTTGTAACCGGAATTTCCGCACCCCTACGTGGGTTAATAATGTAATAGGTCTACATGAGTCATGTCTAGGTCGGTTACCTTGGGATCGGTTCATTGGGAGAGTTCCTTTCACCGAGGGTATTTTATCCTCAGTTTATCAATTGGGCTTTTCAGCCTTATTGATTTCCCTTGAGTTTTTCCCTCACACTTGCAATAATTCCTCCAAAGTGGTGAACGATATTCTAGTGGGCTTATATTTTGGTAACTATTGTAGGTAATCATTGTAAATGAACATGAAAGACATATTAGAAAGTTTCACGGAATTTCGTCGAGTCTAAGTTAGTTTTTTTTAATTAATTAATTTTTAATTAAATTTCCCTAAGTTTGGAGGTTTAATTATTTTTGAGCAAAAATTGTAAAAACTAGGTCCTTGGACTTTTGAAAGGGGTATTTGTGCTCAAAATAAATGGAATACCACCTCCTACACCCTTGGTCTAAGTTTCATCTCAGTTGGACAACTTTTGCTATGGGTTTGTCCACCTAGAGTGTCAGTCAGTAAAAAACAACAATTTTAATTGCTAAGTCCAAACATAACAAAAATTGTATAATTGTAATAATGAGTTAGAAGGATGATTTAATGATGGAATAAAGTTAGACAGAGTCTCCCTAACCTAAACCTACCCATCCAACCTTAATTTGACCTTTTAATTACCCTTACCCCCTCACCTCACTCTAAAGTTACGCCCCCCTAGGGGGATTGACGTTTTTCCTTGGTGATGTGATGTTGTGACTTAAGTGGGGTCCTCTCTCATGTTATTTTCCTCCCTTTACCCCCAATGTCACCTTCCAAGGTGATCCCACACCCCTTCCATCATCTACTTCACTCCTCTCTTTCCCTCATCCCCAAAAATTTCACCCTCCAAGGAGAGTTACGCCCCCCTCATGTGGATCTCCAAGAAAAATTCATTTTTTTAAAATTGGGTCCTCTTCATATACTTTGGCATGAATCCCATAGACCTCCCACTACTTTTTTCTTGATCCCAACACCTCCCACACCATTCTACACCCTAGATGTAAGATCTAAACCCTAGATGGTGCACCCTAGCCTTGAGATCTACTCTTATGCTTGGTGGTGGACACTTGAAATTGATCCAAGAGAGGTAGGTTTGCCTCTCCAAGTATAAATGAATCCCTTTCCTCACTCCCAAATCACCATATCTTGAGCTAATGTTATGCTACTTGATTTCTCACTCTCTCTCTCTCTTTCTTTCCACATTTTCTATTCTCTAGCTCTTAGGGTTTTGGAGATAGTTTTCTCCAAGATCCTCTTCTTGATTAATAAAGAGAAAAATTTGGAGGACTATTACAAGAGTTATGCACATTATTTTTCTTTCCATACACATGAGGTAAAGTTTTTCAAATTTGTTTGGTGATTGCACACATTGGATCTTAGGTAAAATGTTACTTGGGTAGATCTAGTAATGCACATGCTTGTAGATATATATATCTTGTTTTGATAGATAGGATTGAAATGTCATCTTATTAGTATATGAAACATATTATCTCTTGTATGCACATCACCTTTCAAGTTTTGCAGGTTTAGCTTCAAGGGTTTCATTGGGAATGCACCAAGGAAGATTCTTCCCTTGAAACACATACAAACTCCAAGCTTTCTCACCCTTTACTCTTCTTCTATTTGATGTTCACTTTCACATATATTTCAGCTAGTTTAACTTAGCAAGATAGGTAATTTATATAAAAAATTATCAATTTTTCTTAAGAATTTTTTTTCCCTAAAAAGGCAAAAGTTTTTCTTCACTTTTTGGTTGTGTGTAGCATTTCCAACAAGGATACCTTGCTGGTTTTTGTAGGTTCAGATCTGGTTGAGAGGGGTTTTGGCTACCCAATGGCATCCATACAACACTCAAATACCCCCCAAAGGGATTGGTAGCTATTTCTCAACCTTCTTTCTCTTTCTCTAGTTTCTTGTGCTTATTCTCCTTCATTTATTGTTGATTTTAGCAGCTTATAGCTTGAGAGAATGATTGGTACGACCTACCTCCCAAGTGTGAGCTTGGATCTAGATCTAGCTTAGAGTTTTTCATCTCAAAATCACTTTCCTAAGCTAGGATGTGGGGTTAGTGAGCTTCTTACTTCCCTTTCTTTCTTACATCTCTTTCTTCTTTCTCTTGCTTGCCTCTCTCTCTTTCTTCTTCTTCTTTCTTCTTTCCTTTTCTCTTTAAAACATTCTCTAAGCAAGCTAAATAATTGCCTATCTGTTGGGAGAGGAATACCCCAAGTGGTCAGGTTATGGTTTAATTTGTGTTATTGATCTAAGTGCTTGATGTTTTGATATATTCTAGATCTAGATATCACACTTAATTAATCTCTAGCTTAAGCCTATTGGGAATAATCAAATTAGCTAGATCTATTTGCATGCTTAAGCTCCTTAAAGTTTAGTCTCTATCTTAGATGCTTATATCTAACCCTAAATGTTTAAATGCTTCAATAAGTGAATGGTGTTTTTCCTTCATGCTATTGATAAGTTGATAGTGTAGGCAAACACATAAATTTTCTTTCTCACACTTAATGTTCACATCTAAATGCTCTTAATCATAAGATAAGTGTGATTGTCTTTCATTTCATGGTTGGCAAGCTGTTCTTGCCCTTAGATTTCGCTTCTTTACTTTTCAAGCTATCTATTTGTGAATTTAGTGATTTTCTCTCACATAGAATAGATGTGTTAATGCCTCTTCATTTGTAAACTTAATCAACACATTTTAGGCTGAAGTGAGTTTCACCCATAGCACTAAATCACACTTTAAAAGTGTCATAAAATCACTAAAACACTCTAAAATACACCTAAACGTCTACCTAATTCATATATTAACTTAAATGACTCTTTAGGGTACCCTAGACCACCATCTTCACCATCTAAAATGGGTATTGTGGAGGGAAATGGATGGTGATAGGCCGGGGACGGTCTCATGGCACAAAGGAGTGTCCATTCTGTAAAAACTCAATGCTTTGGGTTGACTGTGACAGCTAGGGTTAGCCTCATTGCTATACTATCTTGAGCATCCATGAGCCATTTGGAAATAAGAGGAGGAGGCTTTAGTGAAAATCCTAATAAAGGTAATTAAAACTTGATAATATTAAGAAACCTTTAATAATCCAACCTTGGGATAAAACATCTAAATACTTTGTGGGTTTAATAACTAAGAGTGGGTAATCTTCATCATCCTTATAACACTTGAGCTTAAAATCTCTAAACATTCTTTGTTGATGTGTTGATGGTAATGATGTGTTGATGATTATGATATGTTGATGTAATAATGTGATGATGCTTTGATCTTCTTATATCCTGCACACAAATACTTAAAAGTGGTTAGCTTTCTTTTTGTACCCTAACATTCGTTACTTGTAAATATTGTATTCAATATTTGATTCAATTCTTCTTTTTTATATCTTGTAATCATATTTGTAACGAATCATCCTTTAACTTTAGTTGATCCCTTGCCCAATTTTAGGCACTATTCTTAGTTTCCCTAGGAAAAATATTGCTTAACATACTAACCCTGCATCTTACATTGTTGCCTTAACGTCTTAGGTTAGAATCCCCCCAAACCTTAACAAACTAAATTCAACTCCTAGAACTTAACTTTAAAACTTAACTAGAAACTAGGGACTACCCCCCTTGGCTTCCCTAGGAGTGAGCCTAGACGGAAGAGGTTTCGGTCAAAGTGACAACGTGGGCTATGAACCTAGGCATTGTGCCTCCAAGGACACACTAAGTGAGTTGAACTTAGCTCATGTTTGCAAGTGTGTATAAGGACAGAAACACTATCTACTTCTTCCATGTTGTTGTATGTAGCACCCCTTCCTGGTGATGCTGGTTGATTTTGATTCACTGTACTTCTACTACTACTTTGGTTACTATTTCTCTGACTCCCCCTATTGATTATTGTTGGAAGATTGGTTGCTGTCATTGATGTCAACCCTAGTCATGGGTTTTGGACCGCAAGATTGATGAAGGTATTTGGACATGAAGGACAATGCACATGCATATAAAACACCCATGGATGGATAGTATACATCATGTTGTTTTCGGTGGTATGTGGCATGTCATGTGGATCTTCATGGATGACAAAGTGAATTGAAGAAGGAAGTACATGTAGGCCCTGAAGATAATTAAAGAACAGAATTACAAAATAAGAAAGTGTCAGGTCGGCTTTAATATTAAAAGGAAATGACATAAATGGTTTAAATAACTATCATTATACATTCATTTTATACAAAAGTCAAATTTCAGAGGAAAATAAGAGGTAAAGAAGGTTGGATTTCAAGGGAGGATGAAGTATTTTGGTGATGTGTTCTAAGGTATGTTATTTTCAGGTCATCTTACCATTTTCACTATAAAGTTTTTTCTAGAACGATTCAGATGGTGAAATTTCTATGGTACTAAGAAGACATATCAAGGTACCTGTGGTAAAAGTTTCATCTCTTGATTCACTATAATTATGTAGATACACGTCGTGGAAGATAGGGTTTTTGACCAGTCCTAAAGCTAGTCAATAAACAAGTGTTCCGGGTAAACCAGTCATAACTTCTTCATAGAGAATCCAAATGAAGTGGGAAAAATTGAATTGGAAAGAGTACGGACTTTAGTTTCTTGTGTGCGATTTTCATAATATGATGTTAAATAGTGAGTGAGAGGCATTCTGTACAAGTTCGGTCTCCTGAATAAACTAGAATTGAACAAAGTCTACCATTCTCTCTATAACTTCTTTTTGGGGAGGATTCAAAGAGTGAAACTTGGAGAAGTTTCAGAGAATACATTGAGTAATATTATCTATAGGATCAGAGTATTCCAATAATTTAAGAATTGCATAAATTGAAGAAGTCTTAGGAAGCATTATCAGGTTCTATGTGATGGTTGGTTGATGGTGATGATTTAATGTAAAGTTTTATTATCTCTCATATATTCTTGAGTGGAAGGAAGGGGCAAGGATGGAGAGTTAAATCCTCTCTTGATATTGGAGGATTGTATCTTCCTCTTGGAGGTGTATCCCTCCCTTTACATTAATAAGTTGTAGGTACCTTTGGAAGTCATTACTTCCCTTGAACAATAACTATTGATTATTTCTCATATATTGTGCATGGTGTATTGTGGTGTATTGGTGTAACTCTTATACTATTTCTCATTGCTCATTGGATATAGTTGAATGGTTTAAGTATAAGTTGAAAAAGGTTTTAAATTGTACCTGATACTAATTCACCCCCGTCTGAGTATCAACAATTACAGGTACTCTCGAGAGGTCTTCAAACATTGCCTCAGATTTACATGACGCACACAAGGTTGTGGTTTCGAGCCAGGACTCATCTTGGGAAGGAATTACTAGTTCTTCTATAACTGGACTGAAATGGATATCTTCTTCTTCTCCCTCTATCTGTTGTAATTCTATGATATGGATATCTGCACGATGTTCTAGGTACTCTTTACACTACTCTCTCTCTTTAGTCATAGTTCTCAACTTATTGTACCTTGTTCCACTACACAAAACTCCAAATTCATCTTCTCCTTCTGATATCCCTTCCTCTTTCTGCTGCATTCTCAGTCTTCCTTTCCTTTGTCCATTTTTCCTACCACCAGTTCCTCTCCTAGTCAAATGTCTCCATCCCCTATGTGTGTGAAAATTTCTTTAGCTATCTGACTCCATCGTCATCACTTGTCACATAGCAACATTTTAATCCAGGTAGCTAACGAATTTATTAATTTTCCTTGTGAGCCTTTAAAGAAGTCTCTTTCTCTGACACTATAATCATGGGTACAAAGTATGAAAAATTATGTTATGTAGCCTCTCAATATACTATCCATCCAAAAGTCAAATGCACGAGAAATTTTGTTGTCCAATAAATACACTCGTCCCACTAGTTTAGAAGTCCAGTTCTTTGGCATGGTTGGTCTATGTCTACCCGTCCTTTCCACAAATATTTCCAGCCATTCTGCTAAAATGTTAAGTTTTATCACATAGGGTTGTCAAGAGTCGTATGGTTCTATTGTGAATACCTAAGTTTGTATCCTTTCCCTGTCTTTCTCTCTTTCGCAGGCCGTGTCTTAAATTTTTCCCTTCGACTCATAAAGTCGGTTTTGTTCGCCCCTTTTTGTTTAAAAGACCTGGTTTTTCTTGATGTCTTACCTGAAAAATGTCTCAACCTGAAGCCTTTTTGTTTTCCTCTAAATATGAACACCCATATGCTTTTGTTTCAATCACTCATCTTGTTGTTTTCCCAAGCCCCTATCCATTCGTCCAAGTCTTTGTTTACTCATACCATAACTGTGGGATCAAAGTGCGACACTCATAGCAGTCCATTCTTGACCCGAATTAAGAAAAAAGGTAGGTTCATCTTTCAACGGTGGGAATTCCATGTGGATTTCAAATTAGCAGCTTGCGAGTGTTCGAAATAATAAATTTGCGTGAAGTATAGTGCCGGAGCAAAAGGCCCGAAGGGAGCATGAGCCCTTGATCTTTAAAGGGACAGGTGGAAATTGATCCAAGTGTTCGAGGAAATAATCTTTGATATTTTTGAAGTGAGAAGTGTGTGGAATTCCTGAAGAGCCAAAGCTCGAATTCCCAAAATAATCTGAGCCATCAAAAGCCGAGGATGCATGGAGGTAGATCCCTCACTTCAGAGTTTGATGTTCCAGAGAATTGTGAGAGTTAAACATTGTAAAGTTCCGAAGTGGAAAAAGTACCGAAGTTCCTGAAGTCCCAAAGGCTCTGAAGTCCCAAAGACCAGAAGTTATGAAGACCAAAAGTTTCAAAGTCTCGAAGCTCGAAATCAGCATGAGTTGTCCGATTCAGAGGGACACGTGGCACCAAATCTAGGAATTCATGTTTTTTTGAATATGAGGTTTTAGCATGGAGCACGACGTAAGTTTGTGAAGGATGAAATCCCGAAGGACCTTTGGATATGAGCACCAATTTATGTCCTGAGGTCACATGCAGGATGGAGCGATGGAGAGGAGATGCACCAAAGGTTGAAAGTGCTCATATTGGTCACAGAAGAAGATCTGCATGGCCTCAAGGCACCGATATTGACTCGAAGAAGTCGTAGGCACTGCCTGAAACATTCATGGGTGTCAGGCCTCATCCCAATCTCGATGAAGGTAGTTAATGGAAATGGGGGTGACAGTTGAAACCTCGTCTCACACCATAAATGGAAAGCGTACTGAGAATGTCTGTGGGGGGATATTGTCAATACGAAGTTTCCTGAGGGTAGGATTTTCCTGGAAAGAACATAACTTAGCCAAGCTCACGTCTGAAAGAACACAGGCTTGTTATAGGAAAATCCCCCTGCGAACAGGTGGATTCCCTCTTGGATCCTAAATCTCTATGATCAAGACAGAAAGGTGATAAATTTGGTCACTGACATCCCTTTAAACCTATATAAACTAACCTATAGAGAAGAGGAAGAAGATGTACCTTTTTATGATGTTTGTCCTTGCCTAGTTCCAAGTTGAGTTCCGATCCACAAACTCTTCAACAAGTCCTGCAATCAAATCAAAGACAAAACATGCTTCCTATTCTACTACGATTAGTCTGAAACTAGATGTATAAATTAAAGACAAGTTCATGTAGGAATACACAATCTTGAAGGAAACAGGATAAACACATGTGTTATCACTGAAATTTCGTCCGCACAGGGAGACAAGAACTCTGCATCGTCAACACAGAAAAACAGTCGTTCATGGCACAAGGATTAACTTCACAGCACAACAAAAGGGTCAAAACTATGCAAAATGGCCAAAAAATTAAAAAGCGCTATGCACCCACTGAGCGCGCGCGCGCGCGCAAGATCTTCGTATCTGGAGCGCATATGCGCGGCTGTTGGGTGAAAAACACGCGTGCCTGCCAAACGGCGCATTTATGAAGCTGGTCGGCCTCCCAACCACTAATGGATCGGCTCCCAAGTCGATTTGACATCAAATCCGAGCTCAATCTGCGTGGGGAGGCTGGTCAAAGACCTAATTGTGCCCTAAAGAGC
>ML814808.1:154064-167817 GCA_009831015.1 Picea engelmannii | reverse complement strand
AGTACAACAGCAGGCTCCTGGCCTTCAACACTTAGGCTCCCTGGCCTAACAAACACATAAGCCTACAACTTATAGGAACTCGGCTCACCAGCCTATAACACATATGTACAATTTGTTTCATACATCAGGTTTATAAAGGGCTCTGCCTTGGGGACATTACAAAACCCTTGTCTGTAGAACCCTTGAATACCTAACCCTTGGGGACAAAAACATAAACAAATTAAAATAGACAAGATCTATTGCCATGCAACTGTGTTTGGGTTGCCAAGTAAATACACATTTATTTCTGGTTAATCATTTGGGCATTTCCTCTCTACAATATTCTTCAGACAGGAGTATCACTCCGTAAAAAAATAAAAAATAAGAGTTTGGAATTTTTTTCACCATTATTTCAGACCTATTCCATTGGATTCATCTCTTCACCCTTATCACATTCATCCATATCATTTTTTCGGAAAAAATGTTTTATCCCGTCCACCCCTTTTCAGTTCCCCCATCCTCATAGCCCATACTCATAGCCAAGACTTGGAAGCTTGCTTCAACACCTTTCAATCTGGTCTCATTGAGACCCAACAAGAAGTAAAACAACCTAGTGCCAATGTCGCCGCAAACAATACAACCATGCAGTCCTCAATGGGCGAAATCAAACAAGACCTCACCACCTAGCTTGAATTAGTCTTTTCGACACTCTGCACCAAACTACATATCCCTACAGATAACCCTTCCTCTTCCTCACCATCACATATTGAAGGTGGCCATTCCTCTCATTCCCATACCTTGCAGAACCATCACTTTCAATGTGACCTACGCTTTCCACGAGTGGATGTGACCAAATTTGATGGCTCATACCCCACTAGTTGGGTAACCCAAATGGAACATTACTTCTCTTTATAAAACATTATAGATGACCTGGCCAAACTACGGTATGGTGTTCTCCATCTAGATCAAGAACGTTGGCAATGGTGGAAATGGAGAATAAATTCTCGTCAAGGGTATATTGCTTGGACACAATTTGTGGTAGAGATTTATGAAAGCTTTGACATCGACACCAACCATTTGGGCCATTTGACAAAGATGAAACAATTAGGACCAGTGGAAGACTTTATAGCTGCCTTTGAGAACCTGACTTTTAGAACAGAGGGCATGTCTGATGCCTTTGTCCAAGAGTGTTTTATCAGTGGCCTCAAGGATGAAATTCGGGCCCATGTCCTCATGGCTTGGCCTGAGAGTTGGGTGGAGGATACCAAAAGAGATAAGGAAGCAAAACACATTGTATCTTCTCAAAACCACAAACCCTCCTTCATCCCTCACACTAAACCAGTAAATCCTACTACCCCCTCTGCTCCACTAAAGATCCAAAAATTGATCCAGGCTAAAATGGCTGAACGCCAACTCAAAGGTCTTTGTTATAACTATGATGACAAATATTTCCTGGGCCACAAGTGTAAAGAACAATTTTTTTTTATGGCCATCTCCGAGGAGATTACGGAAGAAGATTAAGAAACTCCCTCTATGTCTGAATCACCTGAATCCACTGACATAACCCCTCCCTGAGACCCTCCCGAAGTAGAACCAGTCATTTCCCTCAATGCTCTCACTGGTTTCTCCACTCCCCAAGGCCTCAAGCTAATCGGTAAAATCAAGCATTGGAAGGTCATCATTCTGGTTGATAGTGGGAACACCCATAATTTTATTCATCGCCTCATTGCCCAAGAAACTCATTGCTACATCCATGCTGTCAATAATTTCCAAATCATGATTGCCAATGGTGGTTCCATGAAATGTGGAGGGCATTGTGAAAATGTGCATCCCCAAATTGGTGACTACCACTTGAAATCCCATATGTTTTCTATCGACATGGGAGGTTGTGACATTGTGCTGGGTGTAGATTTGCTAAGGACTTTGGGTCCCATTCTCATGGATTTTAAATACTTAACCATGCAATTTGACCAGGAGGGCCACCAATATACGTTCCAAGGCATCACCATCGGTTCACCTGAGATCATTAGTTCCCATCGCATGGAAAAGCTGCTAAAAAAGGGTCATTCTGGTGTTATCTCCCAACCCCATGCCATACAAGCAATAGAGACACCCTCCGTACCACAAGACCTCCAAGCCATCCTTTCTAAACATCAATTGGTCTTTTCCACTCCCCAAGGCCTCCCTCCTTCCTATGGTGTTCATGATCATTCCATTCCCCTTGTACTAGGAAGCCTTCCTCCCAATATCCGTCTGTATCATCACCCCTTTTCCCAAAGAAATGAAATTGAGAAAATGGTCTAGGAACTCCTTAATGCAGGTGTTATCCGCCCTAGTACAAGCCCCTACTCGTCTCTTGTGGTCATGGTCCTGAGGAAAGAAGGTTCTTGGTGAATGTGTCCTGACTTCCATGCCCTCAACAAACTTACCATCAAAGACAAATTCCCCATTCTTGTCATTGATGACCTCTTGGATGAATTGCATGGCGCCTAATTCTTCACTAAACTGGATCTTCGTTCGGGCTACCACCAGATACGTATGAAAGAGGAAGATATTCCCAATACTTCCTTTAGAACTCATGAGGGCCACTATGAGTTTTTGGTCATGCTCTTGGGCTTGTGTAATGCCCCCTCCACCTTCCAAACCCTCATGAATCATGTCTTCCATCCTTTTCTCCACCATTTTGTCTTAGTTTTCTTTGATGATATCCTCATCTATATAAAAACTTGGACAGACGATCTTGCTCATGTGGATCGAGTTCTCAATCTACTCTCTCAGCACCAAATTTTCCTAAAACAGTCTAAATGTGCTTTTGGTGCCTTAGAAGTAGAATACTTGGGTCATCTGGTTGGCAAAGATGGCGTTAGGGTGGATCCTAAAAATATTGAAGCTATGAAAGACTGGCCTCACCCAAAGACTCTTAAGAGCTTGCGTGGATTTCTAGGCTTAATAGGGTATTATCACAAGTTTGTTAAGAATTATGGGAAGATTGTGGTTCCTCTCACTTCTCTCCTCAAAAGGAACTCTTTCACTTGGACTCCAGCCGTTGCTCAAGATTTTCAAACCTTGAAGATGGCCATGTGCACCACTCTAGTCCTCGCCCTTCCCAATTTCACAAAGACCTTTGTGTTGGATTGTGATGCCTTATGGAAAGGAATTGATGTTGTCCTTATGCAATAGGGTCAACCTTTGGCCTTTAACAGCAAGCAATTATCTAAAATAAATCTGGGCAAATCCATCTATGAAAAGGAAATGTTGGCTATTATGCATGTCATGGATCTATGGCATCCTTATCTATTGGGTCAATAGTTCCAAATTAAGACAGACCATCAAAGCCTCAAGTATTTTCTAGAACAACACATTTCCTCCCCAGAACAACAAAAATGGGTGACTAAACTCTTTGGATATGATTATGAGATCATTTATAAGAAATTCAAAGACAATGTGGTTGCGGATGCACTTTCCCAAAAATATGAAGATGAAGGATATCTTTTTTCTCTTTCATTCATTGTACCATATTGGCTCCAAGTCGTTCGCTAGGAATGGCTACAAGATCCCAAATGTTCACAGTTGATCCAACAATTGCAGTCCAATGCTCCAACTTCCCCAGGGTACTCTTGGATCCATGAGGAACTTCGATACAAAGTCCGTTTGTATTTAAGTAAACAATCAAATCTTAAATCCACGGTACTTTTTGAGCTTCATGCTACACCCACAGTAGGGCACTCCGGGTTCACCAAAACCTATGACAGTGTCAAACGTTCATTTTTCTGGGATGGTATGAAACATGACATTCATAATTTTGTAGCTGAATATGACGTGTGTCAACGCGACAAGGGAGAAACAGTCAAATCACCGGGCACACTACAACCGCGCCCGATTCCACCTGCTATTTGGAAGGATATCTCTATGGATTTTATTACCCGCTTACCCAAATCGGGAAATAAATCTGTCATCATGGTGGTTGTTGATCGCCTTTCTAAGTATGCTCATTTAGGCACCCTTCAACACCCGTTTACAGCATCCACGGTGGCTCAAATCTTCATGCATAAGGTCTTCAAGCTTCATGGCATGCTACACTCTATTGTTTCTAATCGCGACCCAACTTTCACAAGCAAATTTTGGCAGGAACTGTTCAATATACAAGGCACATAATTGCATCTCAACACAGCTTATCATCCCTAGACTGATGGCCAAACGAAAGTTGTCAACAAGTGTTTGGAAACCTATTTGAGGTGTTTTGCCTCAGAAAAGCAAAGTCAATGGGCTTAATGGTTACCCCTAGCTGAATGGTGGTACAACACTTCATATCATAAAGCTACACGCATGACTCCTTTTGAAGTGGTATATGGACATAAGCCACCTTCATTTCTCTCATACTTACCAGGTGCCTCAAAGGTCCAGGTAGTTGACCTAACACTTACAACTTGAGAGTCCATTCTCTGTACCCTCGAAGAGAATTTTTTCATGGCACAGAATCACATGAAGCAACAAGTAGATCAAGGTCGCTCTAAACGTCAATTTGCAGAAGGGGATCAGGTGTTTCTTCGACTGCAACCTTACAAGCAAACTTCCCTCAAGGACGAGCATTGTCAGAAGCTAGCACCCAAATTTTATGGTCCTTATACTGTTCTCAAGTGTGTGGGACAAGTCGCCTATCAGTTATCTTTTCCCAACCATTTGAATCTACATCCTATTTTTCATGTTTCATGCTTAAAGAAGGTGATTGGAGCTAAGTGCCAAATTCAAACCAACCTTCGAGAGTTAGTTGAAGAAGGATCCATTTGGCTACAAACATAAGCAGTTTTGGACCAGCATGAGCATTGCCTACGTCAAAGAACCATCAAAGAAGTGCTAGTCTAGTGGAAAGATACAACTCCAATAGGCGCCACTTGGGAACCAACTACCATTCTGCAGCAATTTCCTCATCCCAATCCTTGAGGACAAGAATTTTTTTAAGGGGGAGGGCATGTTAGGGTCCTAACCTGCACATAGGGAGAAGAATATATTCAGATGTAATAAAGGTCAATATTAATAAGGCCTTTCAATAAAATAGAATAAGGCGGATGTAAGAAGACCTAATAGAAGCTTCCGCTTCTAGAAGGATCTTCCTCTAGATGCTTCTTTTTAGTATAAATAGGAGTCGAGGGTATGAGAACCCTAGCTTGGAGATTATTGTAATAGAGATTTTCTCAATTGGAGATTTCCCCCTCGAAGAGGCCCATGAACATTTCTTTCAGATTCAAAGTGGTATTTCTGTTGTTATTCTTATATCATTTCAGTGTTATTATGGTGAATGTTCTGGTTATATTGATGTTATTCTTCCATTACTAGCATTTTATTTATGTTCTGCATACATTTTATATATGGTATATTACACCTACAAACATCATTACATTTGACATGGGTGCGACCTTGGGGTATTACAGAGGATGCTTTCTTTTTTTATTTTTCTCGGGCTTGGGTTGGGTTTCAGTATTGACAACCCAAGTCCAAAAATATTGTGCATGTAAACTTAAGGTTTTAAGAAGGTAATTACAATTTATTACTTACAAAAAAAAATCATAAGGCTAAAGTATTGTTCGAAGCTCCAAACTCTCATAAAGATAAAAAACTAAGTAGCCCAGAACCTTCCACCCAAGTGAGATGACCACAAATCATAAATGGACTTGTTAACATGAATCAAAGACAAAAAAATCTACTTGATATAAATAACAATGAAGAGATAGGTCACTTTCATAACAGAGGGACACATAATCGATCTAAACTTCATTTGATAACCCATACAAGAAGTAGATTGGAATCTAAAATGTAAGTGTGAGCCTGTAAAAGGTTATAGAAGAAGGAAAATGTTTGATTAAAGCCACATCCAAGCACATTTGTTCAAAACATGGATGAAAAAATGGATCCATCCAACATTTTCACTACCAGAATCCACATACAAGGCATAATGGGAACCCATCGAATCCATGCTTAAGATGAAAAAATATGCTAAATATATCAACCATAAGGAACTAATACCAAAAGTCGTTGATCGATACCAGAGGGCACTGGAGTCATTAACCAGAGATGCTAGGGCGTGAAACCACTAGCCTAAAATCTATCAGCAATCTATCCACAACACTTGTCACTCTTCCATTCCATCTAAAATCACCATGATATGCTACTCGAGAACCCACTGGATGGAACCCTAATGTCTCTCCACCACCATTCTGTTGATGGGTCCAAATTCACCTGACAACAGTAAGGGATTCTCCCCAGCAATAAGTCCCAATTAGTTCTCTCACTGTTTGGAATAGGGAACCCATCTAGATTCTAGCTCGACAACCATTTTTGGTTTGGTTCTACTGGTTGTGGCCCGGTCCACCGATGAGGGTAAGTGATGGGTGGTTGTGAAAACATAATATGTAGATGAAGACTATCTAAATGCATGCCTAATCTAATTCTAATCTAACCTATCCTAGCTAGGAGATAATTAACGTAACTGAATGAGCTTTGGCATGAAACTAACTCTACTAGTAGTTTAACCTAGATAGATGAAATGAATAAATAAAGTCAGACAACACATGCACATGAATATATAACCAAAATAGTCTAAGTGACTATATCACATACATTAGCAGCTCATTCTCTCAGGACATGTAATATAAGAAAGAATGATAAAACTGCAAGAAGACATATATTGCATCAGAATAGTCCACAAACAAACATGATGTTATAGCCCATGTGAAAAACAAACATTTTTCTTGAAATAGTTCGTAGCAAAACAACAACACATGCAAGTCCTTCTCTCTATGAAAAGTTGGCCCTGGGGGCTTCTCTGTATTAATAGTTTCAACAATAGTACATGAAAACTCTAAGGACAACTCTCCAATTTAGTTGACATTGTATTCCCAAAGTACTTCATAAGTGTACAATGTTTGAAGTGCCAAAAGCCCTTTCTTTGGGTCCTATTCTAGTATTTATTGAGGTTCAATAAGACCATTGGACTTTCGTCTCCCTCGGTGACCTTTCATCTTCCAATATCCATCCTCATCCTCTTTGTAATGATGAGAAATAAGGAAAATGGTTACATTTATAATTTGTCTCCTAGCGCTAGTGGGTCGACATGGATTTTGGCCATATGTGTCTTGCACATGTCAAGACTGGATTTGGGTGTGGGGGCATCTTCGTCATCCTGAGTTTGATAGTCGATTGTCATGGTATTCCTAGATCCCTACTTCATGAATTTTCTTGATACTTTGTTTGTTTCTCCTCCGTCACTGCTACATATTTCATTATCACTCCTTCATTGTCTTTATATGTAGATTTCATCATGAGAATACTGAGCGTGATCCTCCTTCGTTGGGTACCTGACAACATTCAACATATAATAGATGAGAATATTTTCAAATAAACTATCAAGAATAACCATTTTAATCAAAATAAATATGGGATAAAATAATTGAAGTATCATTTATAAACTTCCCTGAGTTTGATTCATGGTTCCTTTGCTCGCGGTCGAGTTATGGTGTTCTTCAAGGTTGTCAACAAGGTGTCAGATATTAATACAAAAATAAGTATACAGTAGGTTATTAATTTCTCAATAATATAACTAGGAAGTTTTGTATCTCTAAGAGACATTTCCAACGGTATAAAGAACACACAAAAAAGACAGTCGAGTCAAAAGTTACGCCCATTTTACGAAAGGAAATTTTATTGTGTTTAGAGGAGTTAGTACTAACTCCTATGACCTGGAATAAGTGTACCATGAATTATTAATTTCTAAAATCACATAACTATAAAGTTGTATATCTCTGAAATACCTTTCCAACTCTACAAATAAGTCGCAAAATGGACACCCGAGTCAAAAGTTACAACCATTTTACGAAAGGTGATTTTCTTGTGTTCGAAGGAGTTTGAACTAACTCCTCCGAACTAGAATAAGTGTACCATGAATTGTAAATTTTTAAAATCCCATAACTAAAAAGTTGTATATCTAGGAAATATCTTTCAATCGGTATAAATAAGTTGCAAAACGGACACCCGAGTCAAAATTTATGGTCAATTTATGAGAGATAGTTCTCTTATGCTCGGAGGACATTGAACTAACTCCTCCAACCTGCTCGGAGGAGTTGATGGTAACTCCTACGACCTGATCAGAGACTTTCTTAACAACTTCCCGAACTTGCTTGGAGACTTTCTTAATAACTCCCCTGAACTTGCTTGAAGAATTTCTTAACAAATTCCCTGAACTTGCTTAAAGGATTTGAAGGAAATTCCTCCGAGATGCTCAGAAGATTTGAAGGGAACTCCTCCGAGTAGTTCATAAGAGTTGAAGGGAACTTCTTCTTCCGGGGAAAGAAAAAGTGGAAAAATTCTAAGTATCAAACTAGCAAGAGACAATGAGAGCTTGAGTTCAAAATCCTATAACTTCCTCATACGATGCTTGATTGAGGTGTCATTTTTTTGCAACGTGGAGAGAATAGAGAAATGTTTCTATCAAGATAATTGAAAATGTTGTTCTATCATCTGATTGGATCCATTTCTAACGATGGCCACAACTATCGAGGTTTTCCTTGCGGGAAATCCTAGATGATTGTTTTGGCACTTTCAGACCTCAGATTTCGATTCCGCCAGTTACGTTGGAATCATAATGGCGAGAATAATAAAATTATCCTATTTTAGAGATGAAAAATTCACTTTTACAGATGCCAAAAAAATGCACCCAAAGATGTTTTTTAATGAAATTTTGGTTCCTGCGTTTGTTGGTGCTTCATCCAATTTTAATTTCATCAGTTACTGGGTCATCTATGATGTAAAAAATCTTGATCCACCCATTAATTCTGATATTATGCATTAATAACACAAATTTATAAATATGCCAAAACTGCCAACTGACGTCTAGTGCGCTTAACATTGTCTAGGAGCTGAAAGGACCAAATTTCTCCCAAATTGCATTTCAGAACCAACGCAAGACCTTTAGGTGTTATTATTAACCCATATGATGCTAGGTAAGGCTTCCACAATGAGGATTACTTGTAACTTCAAGAAACACAAAACAAACACGCTAGTAACATGTGCACGAAGAAAGCCACTCGAAACACTAAAACTAGATAATGACTGTGATCTAAAGAGAATTAGTTGAGATAGGAAATTAATGACCAACTGTCTAGATAGGCGTGGAGAGTTTAATCATTGGAAATGTAAGGAGATTGACTAATGAATGCAGCAAGAAGGGATTCGAGTTAGAAGGGGAACGCGATAAGCCTCAAGGTGAAAGTGGGCTAGGCCAACCTGATCAACAATAGCAAGAGGAAGAAGATTGTACTCGATGTGATCAATGAATATGAGGGGTCGACATACTTCCCCTGTTGCATTTACACCATGAGAGGGAAACTTGAAATTTACTTTTAAGTTCAAAAACTTCTGGGAATAATGCGAAACAATTACCTCAATGATTCCATCGTGGTGGGCTCATTGGTGATGCTTGCATATAAGCTAGAAAATCTTGTTTATTGTATATGGAGGATGAATGATGATTAAGTTTATTTTCTTAAACTGCATCGATGATCCAGGTTGGTATCTCCATCTTGGGGCTAATACAGGTTTGGGATAAATAAATATTTTTCACCAAGAGCTTATATAGATATCTCGCAGGTGTTTCTTCACTTCCTATGAGTGTCCATAGGCCCAGTGGAGTCACCATGACATCACCGACCTTGCTCTACTACTAGCGAGCATCCATAGCCTTGATGAAGGTATCTGCATGTCCCCAAGTCTGTTCAAACTTTCCTTTCCATTCCCTCACGACTTGTTTAGTGCATGTTTATCATTCGATGGATGGGGAAAGAGATGGCCTTTTTTTTATCCTGATAGGGGATGACTGCCAACTTTTGATATTTATTTGTAAATTTTCTGTACCTGGCTACATAGAGATATCCCTTTTGGTTTTCATCCTTTAGACCTGGACATTTTTCCTTTCACGTGAGAAACTACTTAGTGTGTGGATGGTTCCTCCATTACATAGGATCTTCTTGCCAGCTAATGTGAAAGGATGACCATTGATTAAATAATATGCTCAATTATGGTTTAATTGTTGTCACAACATCCCAAATAGTTCTGATTCATGTTCAAACAGAGACCCCTAATTCCACTCATGAGCTAGGAAAGAGGTGCAAGTTGATACATGCCTTCTTCCAGTGCGAAATTACTACCTATAAAAATACAAACAGAGGTGAGTGGTTTATACATCATGAGATATAATCAGATATCATAATACAACATAATTGAAAAGGTGAACGACTTTGAAGGGAAATATGACGATGAAAGAATAGGAAGAAAAATGTTGAATTAGGAGAGATGACATATTCAGGGTTAGAGATGAATTTGGTCCAATTTCTTGTTGCAACTGAAAAATAAATATTTTTAGATGAATGAGGATCAATGATATGTAATTAGGAAATGCAGTTGACAAATAAATAAATTATATATTGAGTGTTTCCAATAGCTTAGAGGATATTCACAGATTTCGACTAGCTCGAAGTTTGCAGCCTCTCGAAACTATCAATCCACGTGAAGGCTAATACACATGATACATCATTCAGATAGGTATTTATGCTAATGCTAGATGATAATTACACCTCTCATCATGGTTTTTTGAAGGCTTCCAATCCATTTGTGAAACCTTGTGTTTTAGTGAGGCAAGGGTTATCTAGAATTCCACTTTGTTGTCCATTAGATATCTCTGCTTTGGCCTTGTGAGATATCCACAAATTCTTGAGTGAATTATGTTCAATAGACACCATCCTGAGTGAGGTAGTAAACAACAAACATGATTTATTTAATCCAATCTCAATATTGGCAAAACTATAAAGCATTTCCCATCAGATGTTCTTTCAACATTTTGGGGTAATTGGCTGCCCAACTATCAATGTCAAGGTAAATATTGCCGGGACAAGTGAATTTTTCAATTGAATTTTTCAAAGAATTCTTGCACATGGTTTCCTCATGAAGATGGAGGAAAACCAAGATTAAGCCAAACTTTTATTTAGAGGAAAATGAAAATAATTGAATGAGAAAAAACAAATATTTGATGAAAACCCACTTGAACTATGAACTAGACTAATCGTAGCAAGTAATATTTATTGAAGTGATGAAAACAAAACAAAATCTATGCTAAAACTAGAAAAGACATCAACATCTAAGTCTAAGTCACTATATCACATATATTAACATCTCATTTGCTCAGGACATGCAATATAAGAAAGAATGACAAAACTGGAAAAAGACATATATTGCATCATAATATTCCACAAACAAACATGTTCTTACAACCCATGTGAACAACAAACATTCTGCTTGAAATAGTTCACAACGAAACAACAAAACATGCAATTCCTTCTCTCAGTCAAAATTTGTCCCTGAGGGCTTCTCCATATTAACAATTTCAACAATAGTACATTAAAAATTTGAGGAGAACTCTCCAATTTTAGTTGACATTGTATTCCCAAATTAGTTCAGAACTGTACAATGTTTGAAGAGCCAAAAGCCCTTTCTTTGGGTTCTATTCTAGTATTTATTGAGGTTCAATAAGACCTTTGGCCTATCGTCTCCCTCGATGACCTTTCGTATTCAAGCATTCATCCTAATCTTCTTTTTAATGATGAGCAATATGGAAAGTGGTTACAGTTTGAATTTGTCTCCTATCACTAGTGGGTCGACATGGATTTTGACCATATGTGTCTTGTGCATCATGAAGTGATCCGTCAGATCTTTTAATGACTATGGTTGAGTTTTAATTTTGCATGCGTTAATTATTCAATTGAGAAGCTTAATGAAAGAATGAGGAAAGAAGACGAATTATGACAGCCATATACATATATGCAGATCTGAAATGAAATAATAGACAACAAACCATAACACGAGAATTGATAACGGAGTTCGGCACAACTTTGCCTACATCTCTGGGCCTTTTTCTCTATGGAGGAGGCTTCTTTATTTCTATTCAGAAGATCAAAAGTACATCATAGCAGTGCCAATTTACTACAAGACTAATCTAGTCATGTTCTTCCAGATCTCTAGAACCCTGGAAATAAAACGACACGCAAAATGGACGTCCGGAGCTCCCAGAAATGGCTCGCAAGCATCTGCTCCTCAATAACTTCCCTGCATAAAAATGGCTTTGGCTTGGGTTCTCTTCAGTATAACTCTACTCTGACTGTCCTCCATGGCTTCAAACAGGCCTGGTTTATATAGATCTGAAGTTGGTTATCCATCCCTAACTTCCTCCCAAAATTTGGGCTCCAAAAATGCCCAATATCTCCAAATAATGGAGAAAATCCATTAAAAACAGGCATTAAATCATTTAAAAATCCCAAAACATTGGGAAAAACCCACTTTAGTTTAAAAATAGGGCGCAACCCCCAAACTTGAACGTGCTCCTGGTCATATCAGGCCATGTGGACGAGTGCTAGCCCCTCGGGCTATGTGCTGGCCCTTCCCACGCGCTAGCTCCTGGTTGTGGGGCGCTTGTATAGGTCCCCGGGCTTAACAATATATAACCGCGCACCCAAATTAGTGGATAGGCCCCATCCATTTCGCTGCTGGTTATGTGATGGCTTGGGGTCCAAGGGCTAGGCCCTATCCAAACCCCCGCACATATGGTAAGCCATGGTCGTGGTCCTGCCGAGGAATGAAACCAAGGGCTGGGGCTAAGCCTCGGCCCTTTCCGCCTCCGCATAAAGTTTTAACCAAAATCAAATATAATGTTTGCCACATAATTAAATAAGCAATACCCATGGGGCAGGCGGTTAGCCCGGTCCTGCCAGTCCTTTGCTAGGAGGTGAGGTCGGGGGTTCGACCCCGGTGAAACCATAATATTTTGCATAAACCACGAACCAACCAAATGGTGCCATGTGGCAGCCCATGACTAGGCCACGTGGTGCCTCAACACCCAACCAAAAACTGCCAAGTTTCGAATGTCGGATGGTCCATGTCACCTGCCACGTACCGTGCCATCGTACCTACCCAATCACCTACTGATGTCATCCTGTGCCACATGTCACCCTTACAGTGGTGACACGTGTCACCCATAGATTGGTCCATTTGTCTGCCGTACACCACATCATTCTGCCACATGTCGCCTCTAGTAGTTTCCACATCATCTGTACGTCCTGTATAGTCAGCATGCCACATGGCACTGTACAGACTGTACAATCATCCCCTTTTTTTTGCTTATTTGGTTTTTTGGACAGAACGCGATATCTTTCGCATACGGAGCCCGTTTGACGAAGTAAATATATGGCCAGAATCAGGAAGATGAGACGGATGCAATGGCGCTAGTTTCGTTGGATTCCGAGCACTTTAATTTTTGGGCATTTTTAAGCCCTGTCAGGCTTCTGGATCCGATTCTGGATCACGCTTCCCCACTAAAAGACCTTTTGGTCCCCAAAAGGTTACTGACTAGTCAACAAGCTCGGGATAGGCCACCCGACTTGTCTACTGTCTCTGAACTCTGTTCTGTGCACCTGTCTCATCAAGATCAACTGTAACACAATCATTACAACTGATAGTATATTGTTAGCCATTTGAACCCTATTACATCTTACTGAAGCCACTATCATCCATGTAGAAAACATTTCTAATGAAAACATCAAAAAGATGACTGCAAATGAGCTGATATACTTGAGATATTTGCACGACATGAGCTTATCTTGAAGCAACTTATGATTGATTTTCCATTCAACAATCATTTCTTGTTCTTTCTTAAGATCGATTACTTCATTTGAAACAA
>ML814808.1:104503-152346 GCA_009831015.1 Picea engelmannii | reverse complement strand
TGTGTGTGTGTGTGTGTGTGTGTGTGCATATTTTCTATCTTACGGATTACATTTATTTACAAATGTATTTACATGTGTATGTGTGTGTTTTTTCTTACATGTGTGCAATATGCCAATCTAATAATTGATTAGATAGAGTATCTGTCATTTGATTCAATCTACTAGGAACATGGATATACGTAATGTAATCAAAATAACGTTCTAAGAGATGTACCCTAAGGAATCTTTGATGAATAGTAGGATCATAAACGCGATAAATCCCATTTAACTGGGATAGAACTAATTGTGCATCTAAGTAGACCCAGAGGTAAGAAACACCATGCGACAAGGCGTCATAAAGTAACTCTATTACTGCATTGTATTTGGTGACAT
Organism: Picea engelmannii; assembly: GCA_009831015.1. Lineage (NCBI taxonomy): Eukaryota > Viridiplantae > Streptophyta > Pinopsida > Pinales > Pinaceae > Picea > Picea engelmannii. Next base: position 151,974 of record ML814808.1, on the reverse strand, counting down.
TGTTTGTGGCATCACCTAAACAAATACCTCCAGAGGATAGAAACTGGCCTTGAGGTGTGAAAATCACCCAAGATGCAAAAGCAAGCCTCCGAGTGTGTTGGCTAGTTCCGTCTGCGAACCCAACAAACACCTCTGATTCACTTGACATCTGCCACAGTGAAAAAGATGACATCAAAATGACACGTCCATAAAACAAAAAGGACAAAAAAAACTGTATAAGAACTATACATATAAACAAGAAATCACCCAAGGCGACCCACCTATGAGTAATATTTCTTAAGATAGAGCCCATTTCTAGGCTTCGCTAAAGCGTTCCCTTCAAAATCAACCAGATGATAAGCACCCTTATTTAATACCTCCTTCATGATGAAAGTTTCAAACCACATGGGTTTGAACTTGCCTACCCCTAGGGGATCCTTATCTTGGTCATAGACCAGGACAAGGTCACCTTTGGAGAAAATCCAAGGACGAACAGATTGATCATACTGACACTTGACTCTTTGCTTGTGAGCATCGTTAGCCAAGGCTACATCACGTCATTTCTCATTGAGCTGCTCAAGATATAATAAGAGTTCCTCAAGCTGTGAAGTGTTTGGAAATAATTGTACTACCAACTTAAGAGATGGGATCTGTCATTCTATAGGCAAGACTGCTTCCAACTCGTAAATGAGTTGAAAAGGTGAGAAACTGGTGGCAGTCTTCACAGACGTTTGGTAGGCCCACAATGCCGGGTATAATATCAAATGCCAATTTGACTTGGCCAAATTGATCATTCACTGTAGAATGGTCTTGAGAGACTTATTCACAACTTCCACCTAACCATTCACTTGTGGGTAATAAGGTGATGAGTGTTCTTGCCTCAACCCTAGATTTGACGTTAACTTAGACATCATTTTGATCCAAAAGTGACTGCCATGGTTAGTGAAAATCTCCTTCGGTACGTCGAACCTTGCTATTATCTGATTAAATAAAAAGAGAGTTGATGTCTTGCCATCATCTTTGAACGTTGGCATAGCTTCGACCCACTTTGTAAAGTAGTCTACTGCTACAATGATATAATGGTTCCCCCTGGATGAAAGTGGTTGGAATGTGGTATAATCAATCCCCCACTTAGGAAGGGGCCAACTGTAATGATGGGAAACATAGGAGCGGGGTGTGCCCTCATCTTCTAAGAGAAGATATGACACGGGTGGCACTTCTTGACTGATTCAACACAATATTTCATTAACGTCGGCCAATAGTAACTGACTCATAGAATATTTTGGGTTGTTGCCAACCCAGACAAATGACCACCACATTCTCTAGTGTGGTAGTTGTTAAGCGCGAGTTCCGCTTCTTCATGGGTGAGACACCAATGAAGGATGCAATCTACACCTCGACGATAAAAAGTGTCCTCGAGTATTATATAGATTTTTTCCTGATGGTGTATACATCGACACTCATCACAAGAAGCAGAGGCAGGGTACTTCAAAGTTTGGAGATAGACTAGTATATCACCATACCAAGGATCCGAAGATGAAATCAGAAAAAAATATTCTTTAATCGGTGATTCTTCGGGTGTTACATCACCTGACTCGACCGAAAGTTCCGAGATAAGTTCCATAAAGACCAATGACTTTTTATATTTTTCGGAAACAAAATCTAAGTCAAATTCCCGGAGGATAACAATCCATCTATTGATATTTCCTCCGATTACACGTCGTGTCAACACATATTGGAATGGATTCACAACGACAATGATGGTGGTCTTGCGAAACAAGATATAGTGATGGAACCGCTGGATAGGATGTACTGCTGCCAACACAAGTTTCTCAACATGGGAGTAGTTGAGTTCTGGTCCAACCAAGCCTCGTCTTAGGTAATAAATCACATGTTCTTCAAGTAGATCATCGTCTTGAACCAATACCATACCGGTGGTCGACTCTGTTGCGACCAAGTATAATAATAAATCTTTATTATAATTGGGTGGATGAAGTAGAGGGGTGGATGTGAGGGAATGTTTCAACGCTTCAAAAGAGCACTGAGCGGCTTCATCCAAAAGGAAAGGGACACACTTCTTCAGTAAACGCATAAACTCTTTAGTGATCTCAGCATAGTTTGTGATAAAACGTCGAAGAAAATTGGTTTTTACCTGTAAACTCTGAAGCTGAGGGACTATGCACGGGGGAGGCAATTGAACTATCACCTCAACCTTTAGAGGATCGACCATGATCCCTGTTGTCAAAAATATAAAACCTAAAATATGACCCAACGTCACACAAACACTGCATTTTTTTGGATTCAAGTGAATCCGATAGTAGCGACATCGCTCAAATATAAGTCGGAGGTGTGTGGGATGATCAGCTCTCCTCCGAGATCATGATGCTATATTATCAAGATAATCCTTGACTAGGTGTTTGAGATCGTGGAAAGCAAAAGACATGGCTCGCTGAAAGGTAGCTCCAATATTTTTAAGGCCAAAAGACATCTTCCGATAAGGAAATCTACCCCATGGACAGATAAAAGCTGAATGGGGTGGGGAAATTATCCTTTGGACATGCCTTGCTCAAATCATGGAAGTTCATAGATATGTGAATCGTTTCCTTCTTTTTGTTGACTAGAACGGGATTCAACACCCATTGAGTCAATTGGGCGGGGTAGATGAAACCAACTTTGAGTATTTTCTCTACTTCAGCCTTGATAGCTGCTGCTTTCCAAGGATTAACCAGATGAAGCTTTTTCCGGATCGGCTTGGCGTCAGGGTAAGTCATTATTTCATGTTCGATGATTCTTAGATCAATGCCTCGCATTTCCTTGTAAGACCAGGAAAAAACGTCACAAAATTCTTTAAATAAATCTGTATAGATTTGAATCTCCTCGAGGGAGCATTCCACTCTGACAAAGACATTCTCCATGATACCAGGGGTTCTGGAGATATCATTAGGTATCATTTTAGCGATGGTTTCCTTATTACCTTTGGAATAAACTGCGTGCATAGCCAAAGGATTGATAGGACAAGACCTATCTCCAGTCATAGTCAACACAAATTCACTGGCCTCAATTCTTCCTAAATCCAGGAGAAAATAAGATCTGTGATGGAGATCATCCTAGGGTTTGTCTGGACAAGTCAATTCCTCTATGATCACCTCGTCAGAGGGAAAGACCAATTCTAAGGAATCGGTACTGGAGAGTGAAACTTGAGCCCAGGTAGGCTCAAAAATTGGATCTAAATTCTGTGTGGAAGTCATATTAGGGTCAGTGGAAGCTTGCTGGACTATAGAGTACACAACCTCTTCCGCAGACATGGGCATGGACATGCCATGATTCCTTATCCCTTCCATCGCGATCGATGGGGATGGAAGATTCCAAGGATCATTAAAGTAAGTCATGTGAAACAACGACACTTGAAATATTTCAGGCTTAGGCTGGTCGAGGACAACTAATATCATGTTGACATCACTAGAGGGATGCGGGTAATCAAAATTACCCATGAGAGGTGGGTACAAACCAACCCCCACGTTGACGACGCTGGGCTGTGGGTCATCAATCATCACGAACGTGGATTCCTCCATTGAAGGGTTAGGCCTGGAGAAGGACAATTGATCAATGGTCATGATTCGACCGTCGTGTGGAGAAAACAAGACCCAAAAAAATGTAGCAACCACTGCATGCATGTAATATGTCCAACTCCTTCCTAACAGGAGGTTGTAGTCAAGAGGCGCATTGACCACTTCAACTTCGATGCATACAATATTTCCTCCTAGCTGCACGACAAAAGAAGGAATGATTACATGTGGTCTGAACGAATGACCATCGAAAGCGGTGAGAAGAGTAGGTGAAGGAGACAAAATAGATTAGCCAATGGCCTTCCAACATGCCAATGACATCACGCATGTCGAGGCACCCTCATCAACCAACGTGCAAAAAATATTTGAAGTAAAAGATTTCATGGTGTAAGCCACTACTATCTGAAACATGACATGGTATGGGAGATGAGGCTTCAAGTCGGTTGTATCAAGCGTGATAGTTCCCAGATTACATGTCTCAGTAGATCCTAAGGCAGCTAGCAGATCCTTTCTCTGCGAAGGGCAGCTCCGGAGGACCTCCAAAGTAGATATCATGCAAGGGGTTTGTAAGAAATTCTCCACCACAGAGTAGTTCTGGGCGTCCCTCGCATTTGGATTATGTGAAGCCTTCTTGAACTCCCCTTCCAGGATGTGTGTCATTGTTTCTCATATCGTTCTCTCGATCTGGAGAGGAATATAAGGGTATTCGACTTCTTTACCCTTTTCAATAGTACTTGGCATTCCATAATCGTGTGCCCTAGTAGCTATGTGGGCTTCACCTTTCAACATATAAACATTCAAGGTCGAGGGATTACTAGACGACGAAGGGGGTCCCTGATTTCCCCCATCCGCATTTGCAAAGGCTTGAGTTAAATTTTTCCCATGTGGAAATGGGTTTGTTAACCTAGTAGGTTGTTTCTGCGCTAGTAAATTTTTTTCCTCCGCGAGTCGAGGGCACATGTGAGTCGGGTGGTCTTCTGTGAAAAGGTTACACAAATACTTTGAATTATTTCTCTCTGTGTTGCCCCCACCAACATTATTGGTGGGTTTCTTATCCCCCTTACCCTACTTTCATTGTTTCTTATTCTCATCGACCTGCTGGTTGGATTTTGGGTTTGTCAATTGCACACTGTGTACATTTGGCGTTTGAGTAGGGGGAGCAACTGAACCAATGGTTTGGCTGGCCAATGTCTACTGTATCGATAATTGCTGCAATTGGTTCGACAACTGATCAACAAGCATCGCTTGTGTTAAAATGATGATGCCATCGACATGTGGTCTAGACTTCTATCTGTTCTTGTCAAGTATAGACCTCAGTGCATCTGGCAAGATTTCATAAAGTAAACCAGAATGAGAGTAAATCATCTTTAGCTTTTGAGCTCTCATAATCGCTTCTTATTCTGAAAAGAACCCTGACATCGCTATGTCTTTGGATACCTGAGGGACCAAATAATTGATGAACCACTCTAGCAGGAAACTCGATGGGATTGGTACCTTTATCAAACTCTTCCGACATCTCCATTCTCGAATGTGATTAGAGATATGGTCTACCTTCATCTTCTCAAAGTTAGCCAACAATTCGGTGTTGGCATCGTATCTCATAGGTAATTGGAAATGGTTTAAGAAAACCATTGCCAATTCCCCAAAAGTCGAGTATCTTGAGCAGTCGAGCTCAATGTACCGTTTCACAACACTCCCGATGAGAGTACATTGAAATAGACGCAACTATATAGAGTTGTCTTTCAATGAGTTGGATGAGGACCATAGGTGAAAGGTAGTCACATGATCACTTGGATCTTCATTAGGTTTTCCTTTGAACTTTGGAAGCATGGGAGGCCAACGTGGATCGTGAAATATTGGGTCATCTAATAATCTTGACAAGTCTGGAAAATGCAAAGTTTCCAGAAACGATAGCTTAGGTTGTTGAATATGTACAGGAGGATAGGGGCATGGGTTTTGGCTGGCACCAGGTTTCCAGGAAAAGTTAGGTTGCTAGCCTAGGTTCTAGTAAGAACCATGGCCTAGGCTAGCATTCAGATACTAACCTTATTGAGACGTCACTGGATGAATCCTGTAATAGGATGTAGTGGGTTGGGAAGGGATTTCTCCTGATGTTGTTTTCTAAAGGTTATGGAAAGGGTTTCCCCCTGTCGATCTGACGAGCATAGGTACTGAGCCTTGGTTGGGGTTCCATTGACTATGTAAGGGGTTGCCCGCAGTCAACATCCTTGATGAGGGAACTGATCCCTACCACGGATTCCAAGATCCTTGAGAAGTGTGTGTCCCCTATGCAAGAATAGTACCTTGCACAGGATTTTTTGATCCAAAACCAGGGTTGCCCCCAGCCGAGACGGAAGATGACAAGAATGCGTTGTTACAAAACACATCGAACAAAGACAATGACAAAGAACCCACCCGTGTGGTACTAGAAGAAGGTCCTTGACAACTTTCTCTGAACAAGTTGTAGTTCATGTTCGGCCAGGCGGGTTGCTGAGAAGCACCACCGAGTGAGGGGGACGACGGAGGTATATGACCCCCGCCGTAAGGGGAAGAATTATAGGGGGATGAGGTTCCCCCCATGTAACCTTGTAGAGGAGCACTTGAGATCCCTGCCCCCAGACCCATGGTTTGTAGGGTGGAGTAGGAAAGGATCGAGTTCGTATCAAAACCAGGCATCCCGTATGAAAACAGAGGGCCTGTCGCACTCTTCATGAAAGGTGCAGTGATCGCCGCCATAGACGGAATCAAACCACCACTCGAGGTAGAGGTGGTCAAGACCATAGTGGCCTGGAGTTGCGAAGGTGAGTTAGGAGGCAGAACGCCCCCAGTAGTGGCAGCCGTAGAGGGATTATGAGGACTCCCTGACGAAGTAGCAACATTTTCTTCCATCGCTGCTTGTAGGAATATCTGACACTCTTGATGCGTTGCCCTTGGAGAGGCAAGATGTATCAAAAGTGGTGTCGACAAGTCAGGTATCGAAGGTTTGTACAAACCGAGAGCTTCCGCTCCAACATCAGAAATATTCGGTTCCTCCAGATATGAGTGTTCTCCTCTCGGAGTTGGCTCGGGTATAGTTTCTTGTGGCTCGGTCACCTCAAATGACCTTTCCTGGTCAAGTCTTCGCCTTTGTGGTGGTGGTGGTGGCTCCAAGTTAACCAACAATAGACCGAAAATCCTTCACGATCGATGGAGCTCTCGATCTTCCACAGTGAGAAAATCAATGACACACTAAGTATTTTCTAACGTTGAAGACCAAGACACACACTAGAAAAGTCCCTATGAGATATATCAAGCAAACCAATAGAACTAGTTGGAAGAACAGTTACACCAACCAACACTAGAGAAACTTACCAGTGCAAGTGCAAGTCAAACATGGAAGCACCCTCTGAATATACTCTGTAAAGTGTGGCCCGATGTCTGTCCTAGGTACCACGATATACCCCTGCAGTCACCTGTGTAAGTCCCTAAAAATTGAAACTAGGTTGCCAGCTCGTGAACAATTACTAGGTGGGTATAGTCGACAATCAGATGGACTGCAATGAGTAGGGTATCAAGCCCGAAACTTATCGAGGGTATCGAAAGAAAGTTTTCTGAAAGATGACTGAGGACCTCGAATGGATTCAAGACCCATGAAGCTCCCTGGAAAATGAAATCAACAAAATCCCAAGATAAGTCCTCTATATGCGTTCCCCACTATGTTTGGTCCGTCTTTGGAGGTGTTATCTCCGCTACCTTTCCGCACATGACCTCGTGTTTAACCCCTGTGTTAGAGGGGGGTCCCGAATAATTTCCATGCTACTAGACTTCTACACTCCCTAGTATAGACTCGTATGTTTGTTTTATAGCCTTGAAGATTTTCCTCTCCAACCTAAATCAAGGCTCTAGCCTAGTCTAGTTGATGGACCCTACAAACACAAAGTTTCGTTAATTTTAATTAATCATTAATTTTAAGTGGTTTATCTTAAGTCAAATGAATACAAATGAAACTAGTGGTGTTTGTAAAGAGATGAAAGAGAAGAAAAAATGTTGGAAACAAAATTACTTCTTTTTCAAAAGATTTGCAACTTGAAAACTCTTTAACCAACTTTTCTAACTAACTTGCTTTCCAACATCTTTTAAAACAAATAACCTAAAATTGAATTTCGCTCAACTACGAGCTACTTAAAGTCCTAAGTATTTAGTAAATAACTTAAGAAATCACTCTTCTTTCTGACAAGTAAAGACAACTAACCTAACTACTTAACCAAACAAGAAAATGTAATATTTATTTATTTATTTTATGCTTCAAAATAAGAAACTTGAAAATGAATTATTTTCTTTTCTTCTAAAGAAAGTAAAATGGAAAAGTGCAGACAAGGCAAGACTAGATAAACTGACTTCTGGTCTACATTGGATTGCAGGGAGTCACTGAAGGAACGACAAAGGCTAAAAAAGAAAAGACTAACAGACTCATCAAAAACCCTTTCAATGAAAAACACAAGCAATCTTGAAAGATAAAGAAATTGACATCAAACCTAGGCTATAAATATTGTCACTACAGAGACCAATACTAAATAAAGAAACCCCTGAGAAGTCATACTTCAATCAGGTAAGAGGATGACTGCCTCTTCTTAAGAAAAAGGCTTCCTGACACAGGCACGCTACTGACACTAAAGCAGCCTGCGTCTGTACGCAAGCTGTCCAAAGGTAGGGCGCGTATGTATGCATGCAGACCCACTGCAGGCCACATACACCTCTATAACTTCTAAAAAAAATTGAAAAATAACAGTCAAGCTGACCAGGTAGGGAGTACTGGTATCGCAGACCAGAATCCCTTGAAGACTCAACAACTTACATAGAAATCAAAGAGGTAATTAAACCAATTAAAACACCCAAAAAAACCCCCTAAAAACCCTAGATGCTCCCCAGTACGGTCGACAATTCTATTATAGTGGGAAAACCCCCATACGAACTACACTAGGGTTCTAAAGTGCAGGCAGAGCTAACCGTATAAATTCTCCTACTTTTAAAAACTATCCGAACAATACCCCATATTCATGCATAAAATACAAAGTATAAGGATTCGACAGTCTTACCTTAAACTCTGCGTTCGGTGTCGATCCTTCTGCGTTCAGTCGCTTCTCGACTACAAGTCTCCTCGCAAGGCTGACCTGCATTCACCAAAAGAAAAACAAGAAACTACAAACATGCATCTTATATATGAATTAATGGGTTAGATGTCATAACAAAATGTAAATCAAACATAAAGATTGAACACATCATATGGCGGGATGAAAAAAGTACTTCTTTATATTATTCTCACAAAGTCACTTACAAAATGAGATTGGTGATTGCTCCTCGAACCCAGTCCTGGGCTCCTCTTCACCAAGCTCCAAATTCTTCAATGTATCCTTCTTCTCTCACACTTCTCTTTATAGAATGGGCATAGGATTATGAATGAGGAAAAAGGCAAGAATAGGGAATTATCTCTCAAAACTCACAATGTGGCTGCAAATTCTTGGGGCAAGGGGGGAAAGTGAAATGGGTGGAGTTTCACTGTAGCTATTTTTCTCCTTGGAATGAGACCCCAACACCTCCTTTTATATGACAAAAGGATGGTTATTTGGTTGGGTGACGAGATATAGGCGGTCAATTGGTTGGGAAACTACCCAATATCCCATAATCTCAACGAATCCCTTGCAACTTTTTATTTTTTGCAACTTTTGTGGGTATAAATGGGCTGTAATGGTGCAACTAACATATGTACGCGGGAAGTAGTGGAGCAGGGCGCATACATCTTCAAAAATTGTGTTTTTAAGAAGAGTTGTTCAGTGTTGGCTTGGTAAAAATAGTAAGTAAGATGGCATGATGCCAGGTATGCATGTATGGTGCAATTTAGGGTTATAACATGTATGGTGAAATTTAAGGTACACATGTCTAAATTTCACAAATTTTATTTAGTTGACTGTATGCTGATTTACATCTAGATGGTATGAATTTCTAGTTTCTTGTTCTCTGTTTCATTGTTATTGTATGGATTTATGATTCGCCCAAGAGAGACGTCATCCTTATGCAGTTTATGGTCTATATTGTTGAGGACATGCCCTTTTGTTTAATCTATCTGTAGCCCAAATATGGTAGCACAACAACCTTTATCCATTCCAGTTTCGTCTACATGCTTTCTTTTATTTTTGTAGTGCTGTGATAGTTGCTCCTATTATATTATTGACTATTATACATGTCATTGTGGTTTTTAAATTTTCTAGTGACCTTGCTTACAATAGCATAGCCCTTCGGTGCCTTTTGGTTTTAATTGCGTGTAAAATTTTCTTTCTGAAGCTTATCTGATTGTCCACTGCAAGATTTTCGCCCACGACTTTCCATTCTCATGGATTCGCCTCCTTCTTGGTTCTTCTTACGTACTCGCTCACTTCCACCTGTATTTACCTGTCGTTGCCCGAGCCTTAGAATATGGATTTGGATTGAGGACTTGTTTTTATTTTCACTTTGCATTGTTTTATACCTGGAGTAAATATCTTAATCTTCTCATAAAAACATGAACCCCTACCCCAACCTTTCCACCTGTTTTCGTTTTTATTTTACCGATCAGAGAAGCGCATTCTAAATGATTTTTTTAAGGAATTTAGAAAAGGCAATGTAATATTTTTTTATTACTGGTCAGAGAAGCGCATTCTAAATGATTTTAAGGGATTTAGAAAAGGAAAGGTATTCTTTTCTTTCTATTATTACCGATCACTTTATATTGCAATTGGGAACATATTTCTCTCAATCCACCACCAGAATTTAGAATTGAGTTATAGGTAACAGAAGCACATTCTAGGAACATTAATCGAATAAGGAGATTCTCGCTTATTTATGGTTCAACAAATACCCAATGAACCAAGTATACTTTACTTTGATTCAAGTTTTTAACTTTACTATGCTTCATCATTGGAATGCTTTATTTAGATGCATATTCCTTAAGCTTGATTTATTCCTTATAATCACTCATAACTAGCATAACTTTCATAGCCTTTGGGATTTGTCTATGCTAGTAATTTCCATTTGTAGACATTGAAATAAAAAAAACAAAAAAACAAAAGGAGGGTTATCTCGACTTGTCTTCTGGCTAGGAAATTGGGTCGATTGACCCATCCTCCTACCAAATTATGGCAGTAAATATAATTAATTTCATTTATGATTGTGGACATAGGACGTAAAGGCTGTATTTATTGGCAATGATTGTATTCTAGGTGACTTAAACACTTTCCCAGATTTATTTTGTTTGGAATGGGGTCTTACATCCATGGCCATGTGAACGGAAAGTGGCAGTGTTTTTTATTTGATTATAATAGTTCTAAATCCATATTACTTACCTTGGGCATGCAAATCATAGTATGGTGTAATTATTCTTGTAAAAAGATTAATTGGCCAAGTGGCCGCTCCCTTGATTTTATGTTCTGCTATTTTTTAGCATGGCAGTAGCGGTTTCTTTGTTAGGTGAATTTCGATTTAATAACAGTTGGCCATCTAATTTATTCTAATCCGCATTTAAATATTTAAATATTCCTTGTTTGAGAATCACAACTTACTGATCGCTGGTAAATGTAATATTTCTAAATCCGAGAATATTGGTTTAAATACACCTAGATTTTTATATCCTTTAAATAATTACCAGAGATTTTAATATAATACACAGAGATTTAAATAACTACAATGAGATTTAAATAATCACACAGATATTTATAAATGTTTAGTGGTTAGCGCTGGAAGTTTTGTAATTTAGGAATATTTTATGTCATGAGTATGGCAGCTGAAATTATCATAGGGGACCTACTATTATGGTTATCCCATTTATATCAGTTGATTGTTTTACAGTTTAAGGTATTATTTATGATCAGTGTGATTATCGCTAATTATAACTTAATCTTTTTACAACAGTTTAATAATTCATTCATTTTGAAACTGTCATAATGGTTTACTTTTATTAATGTGTTATCACAGTTTAACAATCTTGCTTTTACATCAGTCTTAAGGGATAATTACATTAATGTGTTATCTCCTCATAATAGTTCAATTGATTTACAATAGTCTTATCTATTTTAATTGGCCGTACTATGATTCTCTTTATGGCAGCTTTATTCATTTTCACAACAAGGAATTGATTAAGGACTTATTGAATCCTTGATGTGGTTAGTGGAATCCTTTCTTGGAAATTGGTAATTATTTAATTATGAGTTTTTGTTGAAAAATTTAACCCTGTATTGAATATCGTTACCTTGCACATCGTTAGCATTGATTGAATAGAATGATCTCGTTATATATTCCATTATAAGGTATGACAATTAAGTTTGGGGTTCCTAGAATTTGGTGATTGTGTCTTGAGTTTAAGTATTCATGACTGTTTAAGTTTGTGCCTTAGCTACAATCATGCTTGTCACACGTTGGCAGCATGATTCCTTATGACTGGATCAAGGCGAGGTGAGAGACATGCACGTATGATAACCTGGAATTGAGTCTTGTGCTTCTCGATGTGTGTGTGGTTGTTCATTGTAATTGGTGTTTATGCTTGGTTCTGTAACGTTTTAATGTGATTGATTTCTTGGTCGCCGTAAAGGTTCTAGTTACTAGTCGTCGAAGCTGTTGTGTTTGGATTGATTGATGTTGTATTTTAGCTTAGTAGGCATGATCTTGCATGTGTCAGGTGGGAAGTAGACACCTCCTTGTTCCTCAAAACATTCACCAACATTGAGACCTTAAATGATCAAAATTGATGGGAACCTGGGCTTGAGCGTTTCTGGTAGTTGTTTTTATTTTTGTCTAATTGATTTTCATATGTTGCATCCAACTACATGATGTGATAGTATGATAGGTCATTATATTGTCTGTTTCCTGAATTGTGTGCGTTGTGTTCGTCATCGAGTTGCGTTGATTGATTATTTTCGTTGTTACTTTCCTTCTTTAAAAAAAAAAAAAAATTTCACTTGTTATGCCTCACATGTTTTCTTAACGACGGGGGTCAAATGTGCAGGAATTGAGGTCGAATCCGTTTTGGTAGGGTGTTGGAGGAAATGTGAGTTTATTGATATTGATTCCCGGGGGGGAGCAGAAGGCCTTTCTATCTAGTGGAACCCAACTACAATCATTCTTCAGAACTTGTTTACAACTAAATGTACTATCTTAGCTCAATATTGCATGATTATATCTGACAAGGAAGGGTTTCGAACCAATGTCTATGGGCCGCATCGCCATATTGAATTTTATTTTTTTTGGAAAATTTGGAAGGTCTCAAAGAAATCATCCAAGAAAGATGATGGATCCTATGGGGAGACTTAAACATCATTTTCTCCCTAGAATAAAAGAGAGGAGGTAATCATAGACTAGATGGGGATAGTGAGGGACTCAAAAATATTATTAACAACCTTTGTGTTGCAGATATTGAAAACATCAATGGAAATTTCACTGGGACCAATAGGAGATTGGGATCTCAAAATATTTCTTGTCATCTAGATTTCTTCCTCATTTCAGATCCTTTGATGTTGGACAACCTTCTCATGGAATCTAGCATCCTTTCCGTGGCGGGCTTTGACCTCTAACCCATCCAACTATGGTTATATGTTGCGGGATCCCCTTGACATAAACCATTTCTCTTTAAGAAATTTTTGTTTTACCACGTCGACTTTGAGGAAAACATTTAACATTGGTGGGAGGAAGCAACCATTCATATGGCACTCTAATGTACCGATTCCAACAAAAACTAAAAAAAATCAAGAAACATCTCAAATAATGGAATACAAATTTCTTTGGGAACATCTTTCAAGCCCAAAGGGACCTAGAAAGAAAGCTAAAGGAAATACAATAGGAGATCATGGCTCAGGGATGCTCAGAGAAATTGAAATTATAGGAGGCACATAATAAGCAATAGTTGGAAGATAGGTATGCTCAAGAAGAAACCTTCTAGTGATAAAAGTATAGAGTGCATTGGCTTAAAGAGGGTGAAAAAAAAACCAAATTATTCCATCGATCCATTATTCAGAGAAGGCATATCAATCAAATCACTAAGTTTGAATATGCTTAGGGGAAACCAGTCATGGATCATCCTGGCATTGGGCAGGAATCAGTTAGAAACTATCAAGATCTATTGGCGGATCATTTCCCAGACATATCTCAAGCCATAGCCAAAATAACTCAGCATATCCCCTCTCTGATCTGGACTGAGAATAATGAAACTCTCCTAAGGCCAATAATTCTAGAGGAGGTTGACCAGGTTATCAAATAAATGCCCACTATCAAGTCCCCATATCCAAATGAATTCACCACATATTTCTTCCATCACTGTTGGCACTTGGTTTGGGAAGAAGTATGACAACTTATAGAGGAATCTTGACAAACTCAGAGTGTACTTCTAGCACTTAACACTAATTTTCTCACCCTACTCCCCAAGGAGAATCATGTCTCTCACACAAAACAGTTCTAACTGATCGCACTCTGTAATGTCATCATCAAGCTTCTCATAAAGGTAATCACACCTCGACTTAAGCCCCTTCTTCCTTTCATTATCTCTCATGAAAAATTAGGCTATGAGAGGGGAGCTAAACCATGGATAGTGTTATCCTGACACATGAGGTCATTCATTCCCTAAATTCTTTCAACACCCATGGCATGCTCATTAAGCTTGATTTCTCTAAATCCTTTAACAAATTGAGCTGGCAGTACATGCACTTGCTCCTTTTGGCTTTTGGTTTTAAGGAAAACTGGGTAAATTGGATAATGACCCTCACATCCTCATATTTTTGCTCCATCATAATTAATGGAGTGGCTTTCCACCCTTTCACCCCTTCCAGAGGAATTCACCAAGGGGATTCCCTTTCTCCCTTCCTTTTTGTCATCATGAAGGTCTCAACCGCTACATCAAGGATTCCATCAATGATAGCTCTCTCAAAATCCTCTGCTTACATGGTTTTCCCCCTCCTATCTCGCACAAACAATTTATTAATGACACAATGATGATGGGGGTCCCCACGTCCAAAGAAGCGTGATGCATCCTTAGAATCCTCAATGATTTTTGTGAATCCTGTGGAACCTCCATTAACACTTAAAAATCCCATATCTTCTTCTTCAATATTACTAGGGAAATTCGGGTCTTCATCACTCGTCTCCTGAGGTTCAACAAGATCTCCCTTCCTTCCAAATACTTAGGCATTCCTTTCATTAACAATTCCCTCTGCAACAGTTCTTGGGAGAGTTTTCTTTCATCCCTTGATAAGAACCTCAACTCTTGGAATTTTTCCACTCTAAATCTAGCAAACTTTTTCAACTCTTGGAATTTATATGTTCTTTGCCTTGGAAGTCCCCAAATCTATGTTAAAATCCATCAAAAATATCCAAAGTAACTTCCTGTAGAAGGGAACTAAAGAAATATCAAAATGGGCTTTAATTAAATGGGAGAATATTTGCAAGCCTAAACTTGCTAGTGGCCTCAGGCTAAGAGATCTTGACTTGCTTAACTTGATTATGGGGGCCAAAATTTGGTGGAGGTGTCTAAAAAATCCAGGGGACCTTTGGGCTACGTTGTGGTGGTATAAATATACTCATGCAATGGAGGAAGCTCAGTTCATCATATGGAATGAATAAAGACATGGCTCCCTAATCTGGAATGCATCCTAGAAAAACCACTCCTTGGTTCATGATCATGCCTTCTCGGAAATCAGGGATGATAAGGAGGATCTTTCTTGGAAAAACTTGTGGCAATAAATTCCACGACTGCAACATTTATACCAATTGGAAATCCTCCAAGAAAAAATGGACCAGGACAGACCTCTCTATGTAGAGGATCTATGGAAAGTCTCTACTTCCTCCTCAACATGGAGGGAATGGAAAATCACTAAAATAGGCCTTCAAATTCTAGCAGATATAGATCTAGGTCATTGGAAAGAGGAAGAAACGATGTGTATAATATGATAAAGCATGACCTAGATATCCTCTGATGGGGACACTCATCAAAATGGGTTTTAGTGTCAAGGAGGATTATGGCCTAAAATCCTTCTTCCATCTACTATCAAAGAAGAACATTTGGAGCAATATATAGCAAGCCAATATGTGTCCCAAAGTAAGCACCTTCCTTTGGATAGTATCCCACAGGAACATTTTAAATTGGGACAACCTTCAGAAAAGGGGATTCATTAGGCCTTCAGTTTGTCCCTTTTATCTTTGGCAAGAAGAAACCATGGAACACATGTTCAACTAATTCCAATATAGCTCAAACATCTAGGACCTAGCCGCTCAAATAATGTGCACCTTAGATTGAAAAAGGGATAACATTGCTACAACAATTGATAATTGGAGAATTTATTCTTTAAAAAAACGGTGTTAAATTACATATGGTATCTTTTACAAGGTTTTTTAATGTGGCACATATGGAAAGAGAGAAACAAAATAATTTTCCTTAACTCAGTTGCCTTGGATCACGATCTGGCTAAAAATTCAAGGGAATATCTTGGAAATTCTCAAGAAAAAGAAATGGATTGTTGAATATCTATCTCACGATCATGAGGAAAGGTTCATTTTTCTTAAGTGGAATATATTCCTAGCCCTAGACTTGTATCCAAATTATTCATGCACTCCCTTGGTCACAAGTTCAGATATTTAGACACACCCTCCTCATGCCTTTCTTAAAATAAATTTTGATGAAACTTCTAAGGGAAATCCAGGGCCGGAAGGTTTTAGTGTCTTCATCCACGATGATTTGGGTTTGGTGCACCACATCCTTGTAGGTAGCCATGGACACAAATCAAACAATGAAACTGAGCTATAGGCACTCATCCGACTCATTTAGATCACATCATATCTTGGAATTCAACAACTCATTATTGAAGGAGAATCTCAAATCATCTTGGATTTGTTTTCTAAGATTATAACTGGATCATAGCTAGTGAGGATTATCCCAAATTCAAGGCTTCTTAGTAATATTTAATTCTTACAATATATCTTTCTCTTGAACCTAGCATTGGTGCCTTATCATATAAGATGTGATGATAATAAGTTCAAAGATAAACTAGCCAATCATGGGGTGAATAGAATGGAACATGATCTAATATGTGGGAGTGATTAAAGACCCATGCACCCCTCATTATTGGAATGCACACAGTTGGATCTACAAGAAGACACACCCCTGGCTGTGGTTTCAACGTAGGGTTAATGAAATCCTACTCGAAAATTGAGCTACCTGCCACTTGGCTACCTGATTACCCAGGTGGTTTAAGGGAGAAAACTTAAGTACTTCTCTTGTATTCAATATGCAATCTTTTTTTGTTGTTTGGAGCATGAGATCACAAGGAAGAGTACATGAAAGGTGAAGGGTAGTACTACTCTAATCATTCAATCATTTATCATGCAAGTTCTAAATTTAAGGCTTTATCACTACGGGAAGGAGATGGAAACATGCAATGGAATGTTTCTTAATGTAGTGAACATTGAGGAACAAAATGTTCCATTCTTATGCTAATGGTTTGAGATAAGAATTGAGACCCCCTCACCCATTTTATTTTTCTTTCTCCCTCATTTAATGCCTTGTCTCTTGGAAACAGGGTTATTGTGCAGAGGGAGAAGTTCTTCTTAGCAACGAGGAGTACACTAGGTCAATCCAGAGTGTTCATTTGTATATTTGGGTATGGAAGGCATCACTTCACCTCATCATATTGTATTCTTGTAGAAGGAAATGGTTACTCAGGAAGATAAGACTTAATTACATCCCACCTTGGAGGATTCATTCTTCTGGGGATGAAAAAATTGAATGGTAGGAAGATGCAACTCTGGCTACGGGTGAGGTAATCGTCCTGGGAAATTTCAACAACCAACCAATCCTAGATCCACCTCCACCAAATAATTTTTTTTATGTAGGAGCCAAACACATGGAATATGGCTTCTCTCCTTCTCCACCTCTAAATTCTCCTTAGGTGGAAGTTCGTTCCAATGCAATGAATGAAGACTCCCAATGGGTGGATTCTATCTTAAATCTCCTTTATGAAGTCATAAGTGAAGTTGCAGATTTAAATTACAAAATGAAGCAGCTTGAAAATAAGGTTTTCATGCTTCTAGATCTTTGCTCTTAGTCGATGAATCCCCAACATGATTTCAAAATGGAACCTATGGATGCAATCAATATAGACATGCCTATTATGTTGTCATCATGCCACATGGTCTTCCCATATGTTGATAAATAATCTCTCAAGGGATCGTAATGAGTCCAAGTTGTTGGAAAAATAACTGAGAGGGGGGGTGAATTAGTTATATATATAAGCTTGAAAATTTTCCTTTTATTTTTTGAATCTTTCTCGATTATTATTTAATGTGTTGTTGATAAATTAACATGCATAGATATATAATATTTGATCAATCACATAGAATACACAGAGACACTGATTTTCATGAGGAAACCCATAAAGGGAGAAAACCTCTTCTTCTTCGGATGTCAATCAAGATCCAACTTTTATGTACATCACAGTCTTTGAGAACCAACTCAAATATGAGTCTACAACCTTTGATAGCAAGCTACAACTTGCAGAGAGCACCAACTCTCAGGTTTCTCAAGCACCTACTAGATGGAAGCACCAACTCCCAGAATATCTTTTAGCACCAACTAGAATTTAGAGGACTACAATCCTCCCTAGCACCACCTTACCACCCTAATTATAAATGTTTTCTTGAATAATACTAGATGTTTCAACACTTAACACTTATTATCTGTTTTGCAATTATGCTATGCTTCTGTCTATTCATGCTTGGCTCCACTTGCTGTCTCTTTACTGTTCTACAATACTTCTCTGCTTCTATATGCTATGCCACACCTCTTCTCTTTCGCACCTACACACCTCTTCGCTCCTCCAGAAAAATGTAAAAAAAACACAACAACCCCCTACTGCTCTGCATGCTTCCTTTTATTTGCATGCCAAGTCCTCTTCATGTTTCGCTAACACAACACCTCTTCCTCTTCTCAAGTGGTTATCCTAAGTCTCTTTTTCTTATCTAACAGTGAGACCCTCCATCTTCTCTGGTGGATTCCTGAGTCTCTTTGGCTTCTATAGCAGTTAAAGTCAGTCATTCTCTGTTAGTTACAGGAGGTCCTCACAAAGTTTACCCGTGCGAACAAGCACCGGGTGCAACGTTCCTCTCCACATGACCACTGGTTGTGACCACACGCCAACCAAAAAGGCGCTACTCAACTTCGTACTTTGCAAGCTCTGGCGAGCAACTTACTCCCTTTTCTCAATTTCCGAGTCGACGAATACTCTAGACGGACACTAGCTCCTTCCGCTGGGCCCTTCTCTCCATACAACCTTAGGCTATGACCTGTGGCTTAATCTCTTAGGAACTTCGTGACTTTGTATTTCATGTATTCTTCTGCAAGTCACCTCAATTATCACAACTCCCGAAACTCTGAGGTGAAGCCTAGCGATGCTAGCTCATTCGCCTATTCTTTGTTGATGTGACCTCTGGTTGTGACCACATGCTAATAAAAAAGGTGCTTCGCAACTTTGTGTTTTGCGATCTCGCAAGTTAGCTCTCCTCCATTGTCCGATGTCCGAACTCCCGAACTCTGAACTTCCCTATGTCAGATCAACGGTCCATGACCATCCTTGATCTGCGTGGATCTCTGCCAGGTTCCCTCTATATCCCACGACTTAGATCTCCTCTTCGATGCTCAATCCGATGGCCACTATTTCTCCTTCTCCTGACCTTATGAGACCATATCTATGGTCCATGCTCTCCTTTTATCCAACGACTGTGATAAGCTTCACGAACTTGAACTTCACGAGTTTTTGCTTCTCCTATCTCTTATTTCCAAATTTTCAAATTAGCACAATGTTGATCTCTCATGACGTTTCCTATGGATCCAATGACTCAGATATCCTCTTCGCACTTCAGGACTTCTCACTTCGTGATGTTGAAAATTGGATCACCTCCTTTCTTTAGTTTCTCGATTTTTGAAATCTACTCTCATCTGATCGACGACCCATAACATTCCTCGATCCAATGGTCCAGATCTCATCAGTTCTCGATCCAATGGCCACTTTCACTCCTGTTATTTCCATTAATGACAAGAACACTCTTCCTGTAAACATGCCAACAATCTCCCCCTTTGGCATGGATGGAAACCTTGAAAGGCTGCACTATTATTCTTAGAACTCTAACTGTAGCATCCAGACAACACCTTTTTCTCACCCTTTGACATCAATGTCAAATAAAAACTGAGAGTGACTCTCCCCTTGATTGGATATACTATGAGCACTCCCCCCCTGATCAGATAGACTATTTTAACTTGATAATAGGGTCACACCCAACTTCTGGCGTAGATACTCAAACTGAGATTTTGCAAGCGATTTAGTGAAGATATCAACAATCTGATCTTTGGATGGAATATAATGGAAAGAAATAACAATGTTGGATATGTTCCCTCAAGAAGTGATACTTGATGGGTATATTCTTGGTCTTGGAGTGAAATACAAGATTTTTTGACACACTAATTGCACTGGTATTATCACAGTGAATTGGGATCGGTGCAATATAATTTACCTCCAAGTCTGCAAGTGTGTGAATCATCCATAATACTTGGGTACAGCAAGTGGCAGCTGCAATGTATTCAACTTCTGTAGTCGATAAGGAAATGGAACCTTGCTTCTTGCTCAACCATGCTACAAGAGAATGTCCTAAGAAGAATGCACCTCCACTCGTGCTTTTCCTTTCATCCATGCAGTTAGCCCAATCAACATCTAAATAGACTGATAATTGAAAATTATGATTCCTAGGATACCATAGGACATAGTTCATTGTTCCTTTCAAGTATCTAAATATTCTTTTGACAACTATCAAATGACTCTGTTTAGGTGCAGATTGATACCTTCCTACTAGTCCAACAACATGCATTATGTCTGGACGGGATGTTGTGTTGTACAACAGGTTGCCTATCATAGAACTATATGAACTTTGATCAACATCAAGTGAGTCATCATCCTTGCTTAACTTGCATCCAGTGACCATAGGTGTGCTCACAGGTGTAGAATCTTCCATTTGAAACCTTTTCAACATTTCTCTTAGATATTTCTCCTGAGAAAGAACTATTCCTTCGGACCTCTGAGTAATTTGCAGACCAAGAAAAAATGAAAGTTCCCAAGTGTCATTCTTTTCAATCTGATCCAGTTCCTCATTCATTGATTTCAACCAATTTACATCTTCACTGGCTTCATTAAAGTTCTTGGGTTCCACCATGGATATGAAGGCTATATGTGATTGCTCGGTGTCTTTGATTATCCTTCTCCTAGTTTCTACAACTTTGTCTTTCTCACCAATTATCTAACTTGCACGATGATTCTTTTCAGTGATTTTGGAGGAAGGATTTGATGCTGATTATTGTCTTGAATATTCTTTTTCGGGTGTCTCTTCTCCACCTAATTATCATCTTCTTGTGACTTTGAGATTTTTTGTTCTTCATTTTCATTATTCTCATCACCTTCTTCATCTGACTTGGTGCTTATTCTCTATTGATCTTTTACATGAGCTTCTTCATCAATTTGAACATCAATACAATCTACTAATTTATGCATTCTTTTGTTAAAGAATTAGTATCCTTTACTGTTCGTTGCATATCCTAAGAAGACACCTTCATCAACTATACCATCAAATTTTCCCAGATGATCATCATTATTTTTGATCTAGCATTTACTTCCAAATACTTTGAAGTGATAGATTTATGCAGGTCGACCAAACCACAACTCATATGGATTTTTGTCACTGTTCGGCCATAGCTCCGATTTGTTCAGAATATGAACAACCATGTGAACATCCTCCACCCTGAAGGTTTTTGAAATGTTCCTTTCACTCATCATAGCCCTTTCCATCTGCTGAACTGATCTATTTTGGCATTCTACAATTCCATTTTGTTGAGGAGTACCTGGAATAGTATATTCTCTTTTAATTCCATGTCTATCATAGAATTATTTGAAATATCTTGACATAAATTCTCCTCCCCTGTCTGAGTGAATTTCCTTTAACTTACTTCCTATATGATTCTCATCTAATGCCTTAAACATTTTGAACTTCTCAAACACATCAGATTTTTCTCTCAGAAAGACAACCCACGTAGGTCTGGAGAAGTCGTCAATGACTAACATTAAGTAATGTTCTCCTCTAGTTCCTTCCTTTCGCGATGATCCACACAGATCCATATGAATAATTTGAAGTGGTTTCTATGAATATGTGAAACTCTTAGATTTGAATTGAGCATGAGTCAACTTCCCCATTTGACAGGATTCACATACAAAGTTATGAGGATTAGATATTCTTGGAAGATATTTCACAATACCTTCATTATTCAGTTTGACAATATGATCAAAATTCAGGTGTCCAAGCCTTATGTGCCATAACCAACTTTCATCAAATTTTCTTAAATGACATTCCTCCTTATCTTCCTTTAGAACATAGACATTGTTTTCAATTCTAACCCCTTTTGCAATTAGCTCTCCTGTGTTTACTGTTTTTATTTTACAATCCTTGGCAGTGACAGTGACTTCACATCCTCTATCACACACCTGACTGACACTAAGAAGATTATTCCTTAATCCATAAACAAATAATACATCTTGAGATTTTCCTCTTTCATTACTTAAGCATACTAGACCTTTACCTCTGATATTTCCTGGAGCATCATTTCCAAAAGTCACATTTCCTAATTTACTTTCTTTGAGTGATAGAAACTTACTTTTGTCACCTGTCATATGCCTATAGCATCCACTGTCAATATACCAGGGGTTATTTTGTCTTTGAGATGACAACACTAATCCACACTTGTCATCTTCTTTCTTCTTCCAAACCTTGATGTTTTCAGCTATGTGATTTGAATCTGGCTTATAGTTCTTTAAGCGACGGTCTGCAACTTTATGTCCATAATTATGACAGATGTAAGATTCTGGTTCATTGAATAAAGGTGCATAATGATTGTTATTCTTAATCTGCATATTTTTCCCAGCCATCACATGATTTGCAGTCCGTGGTTGTTTGTTACTTGGCTGTCTCATTCTTTGTTGTGGTAGATATTTATTCCTTGGGTGTCTTGATTGCTCATGTCTAAATCCTAAAGAAGAGTTTACAACTTTGTGGCCAAAGTTAGAACAGTAAAAACAATATCCATAGAAAAAATATTTGTACTTGGAAAATGACAGTCTTTTTTGAGTAGGTTGATTTCTTCCATGCCGATGATTTCCTTGAGCAGAGGGTGTATTATTTATTTGTTCAACAAATTTAGTTATGGTACCTTTTTCTTCACTCCTCCTTGGTGGCTGATTATCTTCCTTTGTTTCTGCAGGATTGTTGTTGTCAATGGTTGTATATTTGAAAAATTTGTTGGATTCTTTGTTTCTTGGCTGACCACTACTTGATCCCTCTTCATAACACAAACCAGTTTTCAACTTTGGATTCCTTTGTTGATTCAGAATGGTGGCTAATCCTTCTGAGGATTTAATACTTGTCATATTCCAATGATATAAGGCTTGAAATTTCTCTAGATCTTTTCTAACAGACACTTCTTCAGCTTCCAATTTTTCACCTTTTGTTTTGGATTCCTTCAATTGTTGTTTGAGGATGTATTCAATCTTCTTAGATTCTTCTAACTTAACATTCAACAGAGAAATTTATTCAAATGATTCATTGCATGTTTTCTCATACTTGAGCAATAACTATTTTTCTTTTCTTTTCTTTTCTTTGAGTCTATCAATCTCTTCCATGGCACTGACAAGGTCTCCTTCAAGATCTACTACTGCTTCAAAATAAATGAACTCACTTCCTATATCTTCAGTGTTTAGGTCTTCTAAATCTATTAGCATGAAATCATTTATTTTTCTTTCAATAAAAGAGTCATTGTTTTCATCATCTGAAGGATCGTCATCATTGTTTACACAAAGGCTTTTCTTCCTAAAATTATTCTCTTTATAGACCTTCTTGCGTTTGTGCTTCTCTTCATCGTCATATGTCTGATCCTTTATTTTGTGAGGACACTTATATGAAAAATGACCTATCTTACCACAGTTGAAACATTTGAAGGGAAACTTACCTTTGTATTTGCCTGATCATATCGTTAGTTTTCTCACAAATTTTTCTTCAGTCTCATCTATATCGGAGTCAGTGTGTTTCTCTACTTTAAAGGATTCCTATCTTGTAGTGGATTTACCTTTGGTGATTCTCATTTCATAAGAAGTTAGGGTTCCAAGAAGTTGATCTAGTGTCAACATTTTAAGATCAATTATTTCCTCTATAGCATAGACCTTTGAGTTAAATCTATCAGGAAGAGATATTAATATTTTCTGGAATAGAAAATATTCATCTATCATTTCACCTAGACCTTTCATAGTGTTGACAAGTTATTTTATACATAAGAAGCAACTACTGATAGCTTCATCTTCTTCCATCTTTAACTGCTCAAATTTCAATTCGTGAGTCTGAAGTTTTGCGTCTTTCACCTTTTCATTACCTTCATAACTACTTATCAACTTGTCCCACATAACTTTTTCTGAATCAAAGTGAATGAATTTGACAAACTCAGCTTCTGGAAGTCCACTGAGGATGGAATTCATTGCTTTTGCATTAAAGCTAAAATCCATCTTATCATCTTTTAAGGCCAAGACTACAGGCTTCACATATCCAGTTTCAACAACATCCCAAACATCATCACTCAAGGACATTAAATATGTTCTCATCCTTATTTTCCAGAAGGCAAAGTTTGTTCCATCAAAGAGAGGGGCTCTATTAGTTGAACTTCCTTCATGACTAGTCATGCTCAAGATTATGGATCTACCTTTGATCAAATGCACTGGCTCTGATACCAATTGTTGGAAAAATAACCGAGTGGGGGGGGGGTGAATCAATTATATATATAAGATTGAAACTTTTCCTTTTCTTTTTCGAATATTTCTAGATTATTATTTAATGTGTTGCTGATAAATTAACATGCATAGGTATACAATATTTGATCAATCACACAGAATACACAGAGACACTGATTTTCATGAGGAAACCCATAAAGGGAGAAAGCCTCTTCTTCTTCGGATGTCAATCAAGCTCCAACTTTTATGTACATCAAAGTATTTGAGAACCAACTCAAATATGAGGCTACAACCTCTGATAACAAGCTACAACTTGCAAAGAGCACCAACTCTCAAGTTTCTCTAGCACCTACTAGATGGAAGCACCAACTCCCAAAATATCTTCTAGCACCAACTAGAATTTAGAGGACTACAATCCTCCATAGCACCACCATACCACCCTAATTATAAATATTTTCTTGAATAATACCAGATGTTTCAACACTTACCACTTCTTCTCTATTATGCAATTATTCTCTGCTTCTGTCTGTTCATGCTTGTCTCCACTTGCTGTCTGTTTACTGTTCTGCAATACTGCTCTGCTTCTATATGCTACGCCACACATCTTCTCTTTCTCACCTACACACCTCTTCACTCCTCCAGAATAGTGTAAAACGAAAACACAACAACCCCCTGCTGATCTGCGTTCTTCCTTTTATTTGCATTCCAAGTCCTCTGCATGTTTCACTAACACAACACCTCTTCCTCTTCTCAAGTGGTTATCCCGAGTCTCTTTTTCTTCTCTGATAGTGTGACCCTCCTTCTTCTCTCGTGGATTCCTGAGTCTCTTTGGATTTTCTAGAAGTTACAGTCAATCATTCTCTGTTAGTTCCAAGAGGTCCTCGTGAAGTTTACCCACGTGAAAAATCATTGGGAAAAACGTTCCTTTCCACATGACCACTGGCTGTGACCACATGCCAACCAAAAAGGCACTACTAAACTTTGTACTTCACAAGCTCTCGCAAGCGACTTACTCCCTTTTCCCAATTTCTGAGTCAGCAAATACTCTAGATAGATGCTAGCTCCTTCCACTAGGCCCTTCTCTCCATATGACCTCAGGCTATGACCCGAGGCTTAATCTCCTGGGCGCTTTGGGAATTCGTGTTTCGAGTATTTTTCTCTGAGTCACCTCGATTCTCCCAACTCCTGAAACTCCAAGGTGAATCCTAGAAACACTATCTCCTTCCTCTATTCTTTGCTGATGTGACCTATGGCTGTGACCACATGCTAATAAAAAAGGTGCTTCGTGACTTCGTGTTTCGTTATCTCGCGAGTTATCTCTCCTCCATTCGCCGATGTATGAACTCCTGAACTGTGAACTTCCTTGTTTTAGATCAACATTCCTCAACCTTCCTCGATATGTGTGGATATATACCACATGCCCTCTGGATCCTGTGACTCAAATCTCCTCTTCGCTGCTCGATCCGACGACCACTGTCACTCCTCCTCCTGAGATTACAAGACCAGATCTACAATCCACACTCTCCTGCCAGCCAACGACTGTGATCACCTTCATGAACTCAGACTTCATGAGTTTTCTCTTCTCCTATCTCTAATTTCTTGATTTGCGAATCAACGCAATGCTGATCTCTCACCATGTTCCCTATGGATCCAACGACTCAGATATCCTCTTGGAACTTTGGGACTTTGCACTTCGCAATGTCAGAAGTTGGATCACCTCCTTTCTTCCATTTCTTGATTTCCAAATTCCTCTCTCGTCCAATCGACGACCCACGACATTCCTCGATCCAATGGTCCATATCTCATCGGTGCTCTATCCAAAGGCCACTATCGCTCCTGTTCCTGCCATCAATGACAAGCACACTCTTCCTATAAACATGCCAACACATGTGTCTTAGTTTAAAATTCTATTTTGGTTATGTTGTTTATAGTTTTATTAACAGTTTTCTATCAGTTTAGAACAATTATAGACAATACGTAGTTTTTATGGGGCTCCTTTGAGGATGTAACGTCCACAAAAACAAATAGACCGGGCAATGCCACTTCTTGGAAATATATCTTAGCTCTGATACCATTTTTTAACGTCCCCAACCACCAACAGGCTGGGAAACGCCACTTCTTGGACATCTCTCTTAGCTGAGACACACACACACACACACACACACATATTATGTAATTCTAATAGACACAACATTCTATTCATACACATTTCATGCATAAGAGACAATAATACATACATGCAATAAATAAAGACAATTCTGGTAACATTATAACACATGTACACAATACACATCATACAAAGAACAAATATTTGGTACTTATATTTTAATAGATGACCACCAACTGCGTGTAGACCTTCCATGAAACTCCCAGCCTTATACCACACTGGTCATCATGCTCAGCAATGGGTCACCTCTGAGCTAGGAGTAAACTCCACCCAGGGAAAAGAAATCCTAGACCTAGGTTGAGGCTACGAGAAACTACACTATGCAACTAGAAGGATTACCTTCAAGGAGCCTACCTACGCCCATTTATAATAGACTCTCATTCCCCACATGCCTATCCTACCACGGGAATATGCACCTTCATTGTTCCACAGTCCATCGAATGCTCCACTTCCCTTCTAGGGATTCAACAACAGGCCAGATTAGGAATTCTCAGAGCTTCGTAGCTGGTACTGGACTCCTTGCAGGAAAAATCACTTCCCAACAAACTCTCTCATCGAGAGAGAGTTGCTCACAGGCCTGACAACCTTCTTCTTCAACCATGGGCTTGAGAACCCGCCTCTTCAATCCACAACCAGCAAAAATCAGGTGAGGCAAGGGAACGAATCAAACATATACAGAAGTTCACAAAGGCAGAAATGACTCTGGGTGCACATTTTTTTATTGCATGTGTGAACTTCCCAAGGGACAACCAACATGCTGAGGATGAAATCGTGGGAAAATAAATGGCCAAACTGGTCAGAATGTTGAGAGCGAGCAAGGAAAATGGTGAGAATGGCTAGCTTGCAGAATCGTGAGAGAGCTGCCATGGTGAGAGTGAACTCCCTTCCCTAGGTGGCCAGAATGGTTCATGGACCCCCCAGAGGTGGAACTTCCCACATAAATATGAATGCATCCTAGGTGACACTTGTCTATCCAGGAGCACACTCCTCTCCTCTTGGAGTTTGTTCCTCCCCTCAAAGGAACTTAGGATAACTGGGCTTATTTTCCCAACTTTAGTACTTTTCAGGAATACATTATAATATTCCCTTGGGTTAAGCCCTCAATATTAGCCCCTCTTTCCAAGCCTCTCATACCTATTCCTTCCCCTATCTAGTGGATGTTAGTCCCCCATAACTCTTTCTTTGTGGTCGGTCTACACGTAACGATGTATTTTATTAATAATCTGCATAATTACATATACAAAAATCATGCACAATGACCTTAGCATCTAGGCTCTTTGGCCTAATAAACACATAAATCCTACCAACTTATAATTACTTGGATCACCATCCTAAAAACATGATTACATTTCACAAGGGATCTTCCTTGTGGTATTACAATCCCCTCCCCTTATTTTTGCGTTGTCCTCAGTGCAACTCATTTACATAATATCAACAAGATTGTCAAAATCTTGAAAATGACGCAGGTACTCTGCCCGCATAACATCTTCACGCTCCCATGTTGCGTCGTCAGGATCATACCAGGTCCACTAAAATTTTACAAGCCCTATGGATTGATTCCAGAGCTTCTTGATCTTTTGATCCAGTATACACACCAGATGCACTTGAAAAGTGCTTTCCTGCTCCACCTGAATCACATTCCAATCAATAACATGATTAACATCATGTACATACGTTTTAAGCAATGATACATGAAATACATTATGTATAGACATGCATGCAGTTAATGCAAGCCTATATGCTACTGGACCAATTCTCTCTAGGATTTCAAATGACCCACAATATCGAGTTGTCAACTTTGAACAATTTCCCAGCTTTAGGTAGCTTTTGTTGGCCTTCACTCTTAGGAATACATGATCCCCTACTTTAAATTCCCTGTGAGTTCTGTTCTTATCAACATAACTTTTCTACCTGTCTTTGGTAGCCTTCATATTCTATTTAATCTTCAACATTTTTTCTTCAATTTGCTTGAGAAACTCTGGCCCAACCACTGCCCTATCAATTGGGTTTTCCCAGCTTACTGGGGTGTTTCACTTTCTGCCATAATGTTATTTAAATGGGCTCATCTTTAGTGATTCTTGATACCCGCTGTTGTAGGAAAATTCTACCAAGTGTAGATAATATTCCCATTTAGATGGTTTGTCCATCACATACATTCTTAACATATCTTCTATCACTTGGTTCACCCTCTCTGTATTCCCATCAGAATCAGGATGATAAGCAGTGTTGAAGTTCAGATTTGTTCTGAACCTTTTGAATAACCCCTTCCAGAATTTTGATGTAAACTTTGAGTCTCTGTCAGACACAATTGTCTCGGGTATGCCATGCAAGTGTGCTAATTCCCTCATATAAATATCAACAACATTAGGTGCTTTATGAGTAGTCTTCAAAGGAATGAAATGGGCAACTTTAGTAAGTTTGTCCACCACTACCATGATTACATCATGTTGCTTGCTTGTTCTCGGAAATCCTGTGATGAAATCCATTGTCACCACTTCCCATTTCCACTCAGGAATGGGTAATGGATGTAGTAACCCAGCTGGGTGTCTATGATCAGCCTTGACCCTTTGACATTCCAACAATTTAACAATAAAATCAACAATCTCCCTCTTCATGCCTGACCAATAATATTGGCTTTTGACTGTTGAGATTGTTTTCTGATATCTTGGGTGTCCTACATAAGGCACATTATGCATCTCTTTTAAAAGAACACTCCTCAATTTCGGAGAATCTGGTACATAAATATGTTTTTGTACAAGATAATTCCATCAATTCTCAATTCATAATCCTCAACCTTCTGTTGCATTTGACCTTTCTGCAATTTTGTTACCAATTCCATGTACCGCAAATCTACTTTTGCAGCTTCAAAAATTCTACCTTTGAGATCCAGCTGATACATGCTAATGGCTGTAGCATGTAGTTCATGCACTCTCCTGCTAAGTTCGTCAACCACTTTTTTCTCCTTTCCTTTGATATGCTTGATATCAGAGTCATACTCACAAAGGAATTCCAACCATATACTCTGCCTAGCATTCAAAGTAGGATGATGAAACAAATACTTCAGACCATTATGGCCTGTCCTCAGCTCAAAACAGTTGGTGCATTTGACAACCCAAATGGCACCACTATGAACTCATAATGACCATATCTTGTCCTAAAGGCAGTCTTGCTAATATCTTCCTCTTTAATCCTTACTTGATGGTATCCTGACCTGATATCTATCTTTGAAAATATCTTTGCATCCTTCAATTGATCAAAGAGATCATCAATCCTTAGCAGATGATACTTGTTCTTTATCATTACTTTGTTCAACTGTTTGAAGTCGATGCACAATATCAATGTCCCATCTTTATTTTTCATGAAAAATACTAGGGAACCCCAAGGTGACACACTTGGGTGTATATACCCATTCTTTAGAAGTTCTTCAAGCTGCATTTACAATTCCTTCAGATTTGGTGTACTCATTCTGTAAGGAGTCTTTGATACTGGAAATCAAATTAATAGAGAAATCAATATCTCTCTTTGGAGGTAGTCCCGACACCTCCTTGAAAACATCTTCAAAATCTTCCAGGACTACATGATCTTCCAAATTTTGGACCTTATCCTTAGATGCTTCCTCCATATGGGCTGCAAATATTTGAAAGCCTTTCCTGTAGCACTTCTTCAACTGCATTGATGAGATTTCCTAGATAGTAAATGCCCTAGGAATTCCTTGGATTGTTTTCCAATTTTCTTCCTCATCCAAGCAAGTGAATGCCTTGTTATGGCAGTATAAGATGGCATGGTGTTGGTCCAACCAATCCATACCAACTAGGAAATCATATTATCCCAACGACAAGATGTTCAAATTTTCCTTGGGACATAACCCATTCATGCCCACTGGACATGATTTAACCAACTCACCAACTTTTCTCTTGGCTCATGTATCCAGCTATACTAACCAATATTTCCCATGCTTTCATCTTGGAAAAATAAATCTTTTCACTACCTTAGGGTCTATATTGCTATGACTAGCCCTCGAATCAATTAAAATCGTAAAGGCATGGTTATTGATCGTACCTTCAACTTCAATCATGTGTGATTGAAACTCATCTTGCTTGTTGTCTAGGGATTCATAGATCCTTGGTACTCCTTTGCCCATGTCCTCCATTGTTTTTGCTTTATGTACATTGTGGACAACTCTTACCTTTTCAATTTTGTGAGGACAATTTCTATACTTGTGGTCTCCTTTACAACCCCAACATTGAATGGCTGCATGCCTTGACCTTTTCGCTCCTACCTTAGCCATTCTATTCTCTCTAAAATATGGCTATCTTTAAGGACTGTTTCTGAAAAATGGAGGCTTGTTTCCCTTTTGCCTCTATTCCTTCTTGAACTTCTTCTTGTCCTCCCAAGCCTTCTGGAAAGTAGGCTTTCCTTTTTGCTGATCATATAAGAATTTTTCTCTCTTTATAGTTTCTTCCAGAGTTTTGGGATCATCATATTGGATTTTATCACTGATGAAAGATGGAAACCCACTCAGGTACCTATGAATATTCACTGTCTCATCCTTGATGAAGGAGACATACTTCAACAACTATAAGAATCTCTTTTCATATTCGTTAATAGCCATGCTACCCAGTTTAAGTTCAAAGAACTCTTTCATATTTCTATCATAATACCTCTTGGTCATGTATTTCTTCTCAAAATGCCTCTTGAAATCCTTCCAAGTCACATTTTTCTCCCTGAGGTGTTGTACTTGCACTAGCTGATACCACCACATGGATGTTTTTCCTTTAAGTTGGTATATGAAAATTCTTCCTTCTGCATGAGAAGAAGAATTATGCAATTGAAAATACTTTCTCATGCCCAATATCCATGTCTCTGCATATTCATCCATCTTGTGCTCCCCATCAAACGTAGGAGGTTTAATTTTTTTCATTTCCCCTCGTATTTCATCCTCCCTAGACCTCTTATTCTTTCTAACAGGGGATGGAATTGGGTTGCTGTGTGTTCTCTTATTGAAATTCCTTGGGGAGTGTTGGTGATGTCTGCTATCATTTTTTTCTCTTCTGTGACTCCCTGATATTTTTGATCCACTCTCTTTATCAAATTTCTTTTCTATTCTTTCTAGGCTCTGCATCAACTTTATGATGAATTCTCCCTGTTGCTCTCTGGCTTACATGAATTTTTTTTTATCTGCTCGATGAGTCTGGGCATCTTTCTGCAACTTTTCAATGATTTTCATCATGATTCCTTCTTTATCTATCTCTTCTCCATGCCCATTGGAGTTCGATCCTTCAACTCCTAAATGGACATCCATTCCTGTAACTTCATTTTCCAAACTGTAAGCACCATGTGCCTTCTTCATTTCTTTGCACTATGCGACAATTCAGTTCGGTTTTGACAATCGTTAACTCTACAAAATGTGCAGTCAACCAAGTTTTGTCAGACTATCAGACTTCAATAATTCTCTAGAATAAACCAATATGATTCAACAAAACAATATCAGATTCCATTTTCTGCAGGTCTTGGTCAGTCAAGAACCCCTCAGGCTTCAGTCTCTAAGCTGAGTTCTATTCTGCAACAAAATTTCAGGCAATAGCCCCTTTTTCTTCAACCCTTGGTTCACATGTGACCACGACTGTGACCCAATGCTTATGATTTGGGCGCTTATCCAGAGATCTGAAACTTCAGGCTCCGTGCTTCGACGGATTTCAAATCACATCACAACAAATCTCTCAGAGTGTCAGATTGGTGAACTCACGAAATAGGGTGGATCAATAGTCTACGTCTCACAGCATCCAACGACTGATACTCGCTATGAAACTCCAATCTTCAGGGCTTCAGAGTTCTGGGACTTCAGAGGATTTCACCTTTTCACATCCCAAAACTCTCGAACCGTGAGTCTTCGTGTACTTCCACGTCAACCCGATGACATCATCGCATCACTTTACTTCAGCGTTACGGAACTTCGGGGGTTTCTTCCTCCCATTCGATCATGAGCCATTTCTTCCAGAGTGTCAAGTCTCTCACGATCTGGTGCCACCCATCCACTGGAGCCCACAGTTTCCATGCATGAAATAATAAATACTGAAAAAGTCACATAAAAATTTATACTTTTTCAAATTGCAGGGACATGGGTTGATGGTTTTGGAGTAACCCGCTGACCGTTTTGCAATTTTCCCCACGCTGACATGTACCCCTTCTGGGAAACCATGGTTTGGATTTTGGGACCACCCTATAGAATTATCTTTCGTGCAACTTCGATCTCCGCAATGTTGCCTGACCATCGATCTTAATAGATCGTGATCAAAGTTAATGCGAGCTCGATCCAGTTAACTTCTTCGCCAAGTTTAACTGCCTTGTGCCACCACTAGGAGCGCCATGTGGTAGGACACACAAAGCCAACATGTGACCCAATTAGGCGGGTGACATATGTCACGTTCTAACTACATTTCTATCTTACAAAGGTTCTTAATTGACTGACACGTGACAAACATCGCATGTGTCCATGTCATCCCTAGTGACATCAACATGCCACACCACTTCGAGACATCAGGCTTCAGAATATTTGACCTTAGCATACTCCGTTTCTCTCAAATTCTGAACTACTGAACTTTCTTACCTTCCACTCTTGGATTAACCCTACGATTCTGATCCAGATCTATGGATCTGATCCTCTTCGACACTTCAAAACTTTTTGCTTCGACCCTTTATATTCTATCACACATAAACTTCGACGAAGTCGCGAAGTCTGAAGTACTTAGGGGTTAATCCTCATGTACCTTTCTCCATATCTGATGGTTGTGAAGGATCCTCCTTCTCCCGAACATATCCCACGGCCCAACTTCAAACTTTGTGGTTCCAAACCCACAGTTACTGCAGTCTCTTTTCTCTGCTATCGTTCTTGAATCACTATACCTCCTGAGCTTCCAAACACGACCAAGGTTTTCTCTTGGCACTCTGGAATGCTCTGAATTTCAAATTTTGTCCTTTTCAACCACAATTTTCTTTGATATTTTGATTCCATAACCACTTATACGACCTAATTTAGGCTCAATGTCAAAAATTGGGCTTTGAACTTCAATTTTGTCCATTTCGACAACAATTTCCTTCTGAAACCTTCTCTCCATCTTCCACTAACATGGACAATCCAGGCTCAGTGTTGGAACCATGGCTCTAATACCATTTTGTAACATCCCAAACCACCAATAAGCTGGACAATGCCACTTCTTGGACATGTCTCTTATCTCAGATACCATTTTGTAACGTCCCCAGCCACCAACAGGTTGGGTAACGCCACTTCTTGTACATCTCTCTTATCGCTGATACCATTTTGTAACGCCCCGACCCAATCATCCTGAGCCATGCTACTACAATTAACAATATGATATATATATGATGTAATTATAACTAACACACCATTCTATTCAGGCACATTTCATGCGGAAGAGACAATAATACATACATGCAATAAACACAGGCAATTTTGGCAACATTATAACACATGTACACAATACACATCATACATAGAAAAAATATTTGGTACTTATATTTTAATATATGACCACCAACTGTGTGTATAACTTCCTTGAATCTCCCAGCCTTAGACCATGCTTCTCATCATGCTTAGCAGTGGGTCACCCCCGAGCTCGGACTAAACTCTACCAATGGCAAAGGAATCCTAGACCTGGACTGAGGCTATGGGAAACTGCACTGGGCAACTGGAAGGATTATCTCCAAGGAGCCTACTTACTCCCACTGCTCACAGATTCTCATTCCCCACTCACGTGTCCCGCCACAAGAATATGCACCTTCACTGTTCCACAGTCCATCGACTGCTCCACTTCCCTTCCAGGGATTCAACAATAGGCCGTATCCAGAATTCTCAGAGCTCCGTATCTGGTACTAGATTCCCTCTAGGAGAAATAACTTCCCAAAAAACTCTCTCACTTGGAGAGAGTTTCTCACAGGATTGACAACCTTCTTCTTCAACCATGGGCTTGAAAACCTGCCTCTTCAATCCACAACCACTAAAAATTGGGTAAGTCAAGGGAACGACTCAACAATCTTAAAAGGTTCACAAAGGTGAAAATGACTATGGATGCGCATTTGTTCAGTGCATGCGTGAACTTCCCAAGGGATGGCCAACATGCTGAGGATGAACTCGTGGGAAACTAAATGGCCATACTGGTTAGAATGTTGAGAGAGAGAAAGGAAAACAATGAGAATGGTCATCTTCCAGAATCGTGAGAGAGCTTCCATGGTGAGAGAGAACTCCCTTTCGCAGGTGGCCAGAATGTTTTGTGGACCCCCAACAAAGGTGGAACTTGCCACATAAATCTGCATGTGTCCTGGGTGACACTTGTCTCTCCAGGAGCACACTCCTCTCCACTTGGAGTTTGTTCCTCCCCTCAAAGGAACTTAGGATAATTGGGTTTATTTTCCCAACTTTAGTACTTTTGAGGAACGAATTATAATATTCCCTTGGGTTAAGCCCTCAAGCTTAACCCCTCTTTCCTATACTCTCAACCCTATTCCTTTCCCTACCCATTGGAGCTTAGTCCCCCATAATTATTTCTTCGTGGTCGGTCTACACACAATGATGTATTTTATTAATAATGTGCATAATTACATATAAAAAAATCAGGCCCACTGACCTTATCATCTAGGATCTTCGGCCTAATAAACACATAAACCTACCAACTTATAATTACTTGGATCACCAGCCTACTGTTAAGGTCCTAACCCTCACATAGGGAGAACAATATATTCGGATGTAATAAAGGTCAATATTAATAAGACCTTTCAATAAAATAGAATAAGGCGGATGTAAGAAGACCTAATAGAAGATTCCACTTCTAGAAGGATCTTCCTCTAGATGCTTCTTTTTAGTATAAATAGGAGTCGAGGGTATGAGAACCCTATATTGGATATTATTGTAATAAATATGTTCTCAACTAGAGGTTTCCCCCTCGAAGAGGCCCGTGAACATTGCTTTCAGATTCACAGTGTTATTTCTGTTGTTATTCTTATATCATTTAAGTGTTATTGTGGTGAATGTTCTGGTTATATTGTTGTTATTATGCCATTACTAGCATTTTATTTCTTTTCTGCATACATTTTATATATGGTATATTAGAAGTGGTATAAGAGAACTTTCCTCGGCATAAAGTGTGGGTTAAATTTTTTTTCATGGTAGAGACGTATTCCAGTGTATTTAAGCCACAAAGATATGCCGTTATGTGCATAAACCCGTGGTTGAGGGATTCATACACGCAAGAAATACAAGTGGTACTTAAGTGCACATCTGTTGGCCACCCTTGTAACCCCTGTTGGTACCCCTTCGAGTGGTAGTGCATCAGACAACACCTGTGTACGGATCAACCTCGATTACCTGAATCCCTCTTTAGATAAACTGATTAGCTGCCTGATTGCTATAGTGTCACTAAGAACAACACTCGGGAAGATACTCTCTAGTACTTGGGTAGTTGGGTAGTATGGCTAAGGGTATGGTCTATCCTCCTTAGTTAGTGCCCTGATATATTGGGCCGAGTACTACTGTTGGACCCCACACGTATATCAGAGAGCTATAGCACAAGGCAAAACCTTGTCTATAGAACCCTTGAATACCTAACCCTTGGGGACAAAAACATAAACAAATTAAAATAGACAAGATCTATTGCCACGCAACTGTGTTTGGGTTGCCATGTAAATACACATTTATTTCTGGTTAATCATTTGGGCATTTCCTCTCTACAGTATTCTTCAGACAGGAGTATCACTCCGTAAAAAAATAAAAAATAAAAAATAAAAAAATAAGAGAGTTTGGAATTTTTTTCACCATTATTTCAGACCTATTCCATTGGATTCATCTCTTCACCCTTATCACGTTCATCCATATCATTTTTTCGGCAAAAATGTTTTATCCCGTCCGCCCCTTTTCAGTTCCCCCATTCTCATAGCCCATACTCATAGCCAAGACTTGGAAGCTCGCTTCAACACCTTTCAATCTGGTCTCATTGAGACCCAACAAGAAGTGAAACAACCCAGTACCAATGTCACCGCAAACAATACAACCATGCAGTCCTCAATGGGAAAAATCAAACAAGACCTCACCACCTAGCTTGAATCATTCTTTTCGACACTCTGCACCAAACTACATATCCCTACAGATAACCCTTCCTCTTCCTCACCCTCACATACTAAAGGTGACCATTCCTCTCATTCCCATACCTTGCAGAACCATCACTTTCAATGTGACCTACGCTTTCCACAGGTGGATGTGGCCAAATTTGATGGCTCAGACCCCACTGGTTGGGTAACCCAAATGGAACATTACTTCTCTTTATACAACATTATAGATGACTTGGCCAAACTATGGTATGGTGTTCTCCATCTAGATCAAGAACATTGGCAATGGTGGTAATGGAGAAAAAATTCTCGTCAAGGGTATATTGCTTGGACACAATTTGTGGTAGAGCTTTATGAACGCTTTGACACCGACACCAACCATTTGGGCCATTTGACAAAGATGAAACAATTAGGACCAGTGGAAGACTTTATAGCTGCCTTTGAGTGCCTGACTTTTAGAACAGAGGGCATGTCTGATGCCTTTGTCCAAGAGTGTTTTATCAGTGGCCTCAAGGATGAAATTCGGGCCCATGTCCTCATGGCTTGGCCTGAGAGTTGGGTGGCGGCTACCAAATAAGATAAAGAAGCACAACAGATTGTATGTTCTCAAAACCGCAAACCCTCCTTCATCCCTCACCGTAAACCAGTAAATCCCACTGCTCCCTTTGCTCCACTAAAGATCCAAAAATTGACCCAGGCTAAAATGGTTGAACGCCAACTCAAAGGCCTTTGTTATAACTGTGATGACAAATATTTCTCAGGCCACAAGTGTAAAGAACAAATTTTTTTTATGGCCATCTCTGAGGAGATTTTAGAAGAAGATGAAGAAACTCCCTCTATGTATG
The DNA here is from genome assembly GCA_009831015.1 of Picea engelmannii. Classification (NCBI taxonomy): domain Eukaryota; kingdom Viridiplantae; phylum Streptophyta; class Pinopsida; order Pinales; family Pinaceae; genus Picea; species Picea engelmannii. Next base: position 114,452 of record ML814808.1, on the reverse strand, counting down.
AATCACCTGAATCCACTGACATAACCCCTCCCTCAGACCCTCCTGAAGTAGAACCAGTCATTTCCCTCAATGCTCTCACTGGTTTCTCCTCTCCCCAAACCCTCAAGCTAATCGGTAACATCAAGCATTGGAAGGTCATCATTCTGGTTGATAGTGGCAACACCCATAATTTTATTCATCGCCTCATTGCCCAAGAAACTCATTGCTACATCCATGCTGTCAATAATTTCCAAATCATGATTTCCAATGGTGGTTCCATGAAATGTGGAGGGCATTGTGAAAATATGCGTCCCCAAATTGGTGACTACCACCTAAAATCCCATATGTTTGCTATCGACATGGGAGGTTGTGACATTGTGCTAGGTGCAGATTGGCTAAGAAATTTGGGTCCCATTCTCATGGATTTTAAAGACTTAACCATGCAATTCGACCAGGAGGGACACCAATATATGTTCCAAGGCATCATCGTCAGTTCACCTGAGATCATTAGTTCCCATCGCATGGAAAAGATGCTCAAAAAGGGTCATTCTGGTGTTATCGCCCAACCCCATGCCATACAAGAAATAGAGACACCCTCCGTACCAAAAGACCTCCAAGCCATCCTTTCTAAACATCAATTGGTCTTTTCCACTCCCCAAGGCCTCCCTCCTTCCTGTGGTGTTCATGATCATTCCATTCCCCTTATACTAGGAAGCCTTCCTCCCAATATCCGTTTGTACCATCACCCCTTTTCCCAAAAAAATGAAATTAAGAAAATGGTCTAGGAACTCCTTAATGCATGTGTTATCCGCCCTAGTACGAGCCCCTATTCGTCTCTTTCGATCGGTATAAATAAGTTGAAAAACGGACACCCGAGTCAAAATTTATGGTAAATTTATGAGAGATAGTTCTCTTATGCTCGGAGGATATTGAACTAACTCCTCCGACCTGCTCAGAGGAGTTGATGGTAACTCCTCCGACCTGATCAGAGACTTTATTGACAACTTCTTGAACTTGCTTGGAGACTTTCTTAACAACTCCCCCGAACTTGCTTGAAGAATTTCTTAACAAATTCCCTGAACTTGCTCGACGGATTTGAAGGAAATTCCTCCGAGCTGCTCAGAAGAGTTGAAGGGAGCTCTTCCAATTAGTTCAGAAGAGTTGAAGGGAACTGCTCCTTCCGGGGAAAGAAAAAGTGGAAAAATTCTAAGTATTGAACTAGCAAGAGACAATGACAGCTTGAGTTCAAAATCCTATAACTTCCTCATACGATGCTCGATTGAGGTGTCATTTTTTTGCAACGCAGAGAGAATAGAGAAATTTTTCTATCAAGATAATTGAAAATGTTGTTCTATCATCTGATTGGATCCATTTCTAATGATGGCCACAACTATCGAGGCTTTCCTTGCAGGAAATCCTAGATGATTGTTTTGGCACTTTCAGACCTCAGTTTTCGATTCTGCCAGTTACATTGGAATCATAATGGCGAGAATGATAAAATTATCGTATTTCAGAGATGAAAAATTCACTTTTACAGATGCCAAAAAAATGCACCCAAAGATGTTTTTTAATGAAAGTTTGGTTCCTGCGTTTGTTGGTGCTTCATCCAATTTTAATTTCATCAGTTACTGGGTCATCTTTGATGTAAAAAATCTTGATCCACCCATTAAGTCTAAGATTATGCATTAATAACACAAATTTATAAATATGCCAAAACTGCCAACTGGCGTCTAGTGTGCTTAACATTGTCTAGGAGCTGAAAGGACCAAATTTCTCCCAAATTGCATTTCAGAACTAACACAAGACCTTTAGGTGTTATTATTAACCCATATGATGCTAGGTGAGGCTTCCACAATGAGGATTACTTGTAACTTCAAGAAACACAAAACAAACACGCTAGTACCATGTGCGTGAAGAAAGCCACTCGAAACACTAAAACTAGATTATGACTGTGATCTAAAGAGAATTAGTTGAGATAGGAAATTAATGTCCAACTGTCTATATAGGCATGGAGAGTTTAATCATTGGAAATGTAAGGAGATTGACTAAAGAATGAAACAAGAAGGGATTCGAGTTAGAAGGGGAACGAGATAAGCCTCAAGGAGAAAGTGGGCTAGGCCAACCTGGTCAGCATTAGCGAGAGGAAGAATATTGTACTCGATGTGATCAATGAAGATGAGGGGTCGACATACTTCCCCTATTGCATTTACGACATGAGAGGGAAACTTGAAATTTACTTTTAAGTTCAAAAACTTCTAGGAATAATGCGAAACAATTACCTCAATGATTCCATCGTGGTGGGCTCATTGGTGATGCTTCCATATAGGCTATACAATCTTGTTTATTGTATATGGAGGATGAATGATGATGAAGTTTATTTTCTTAAACTGCATCGATGATCCGGGTTGGTATCTCCATCTTGGGGCTGATACAGGTTTGGGATAAATAAATATTTTTCACCAAGAGCTTATATAGATATCTCGCAGGTGTTTCTTCACTTCCTATGAGTGTCCATAGGCCCAGTGGAGTCACCATGATATCACCGACCTTTCTCTACTACTAGCAAGCATCCATAGCCCTGATGAAGGTATCTGCATGTCCCCAAGTCTGTTCAAACTTTCCTTTCCATTCCCTCACGACTTATTTAGTGCATGTTTATCATTTGATGGATGGGGAAAGAGATGGCCTTTTTTTTATCCTGATAGGGGATGACTGCTAGCTTTTGATATTTATTTGTATATTTTCTGTACCTGGCTACATAGAGATATCCCTTTTGGTTTTCATCCTTTAGACTTGGACACTTTTCCTTTCACGTGAGAAACTACTTAGTGTGTGGATGGTTCCTCCATTACATAGGATCTTCTTGCCAGCTAATGTGAAAGGATGACCATTTATTAAATAATATTCTCAATTATGGTTTAATTGTTGTCACAACATCCCAAATAGTTCTGATTCATGTTCAAATAGAGACCCCTAATTCCACTCATGAGCTAGGAAAGAGGTGCAATTTGATACATGCCTTCTTCCAGTGCGGAATTACTACCTATAAAAATACAAACAGAGGTGAGTGGTTTATACATCATGAGATATAATCAGATATCATAAGACAACATAATTGAAAAAGTGAACGACTTTGAAGGGAAAGATGACGATGAAAGAATGGGAAGAAAAATGTTGAATTAGGAGAGATGACATATTCAGGGTTAGAGATGAATTCGGTCCAATTTCTTGTTGCAACTGAAAAATAAATATTTTTAGATGAATGAGGATCAATGATATGTAATTAAGAAATGCAGTTGACAAATAAATAAATTATATATTGAGTGTTTCCAATAGCTTAGAGGATATTCACACATTTCGACTAGCTCTAAGTTTGCAGCCTCTCGAAACTATCAATCCACGTGAAGGATAATACACATGATACATAATTCAGATAGGTATTTATGATAATTCTATATGATAATTACACCTCTCATCATGGTTTTTTGAAGGCTTCCAATTCATTTGTGAAACCTTGTGTTTTAGTGAGGCAAGGGTTATCTAGAATTCCACTTTGTTGTCCATTAGATTTCTCTGCTTTAGCCTTGTGAGATATCCACAAATTCTTGAGTGAATTCTGTTCAATAGACACCATCCTGAGTAAGGTAGTAAACAACAAACATGATTTCTTTAATCCAATCTCAATATTGGCAGAACTATAAAGCATTTCCCATCAGATGTTCTTTCAACATTTTGGGGTAATTGGCTGCCCAACTATCAATGTCAAGGTAAATATTGCCGAGACAAGTGAATTTTTCAATTGAACTTTTCAAAGAATTCTTGCACATGGTTTCCTCATGAAAATGGAGGAAAACCAAGATTAAGCCAAACTTTTATTTAGAGGAAAATGAAAATAATTGAATGAGAAAAAACAAATATTTGATGAAAACCCACTTGAACTATGAACTAGACTAATCGTAGCAAGTAATATTTATTGAAGTGATGAAAACAAAACAAAATCTATGCTAAAACTAGAAAAGACATCAACATCTAAGTTATGAAAGCATAAGGTAAGAAAGAAATAATATGCTAATACTATTCCTAACCTAACCTATACCGGCCAAAAGAAAGCTAGGTGTAAGCATAGTGCTAGTGAAGACAATCAAGTAACTCCAAACCTGCAATCTCATGTTCATTGAGTGCCAATTGCAGAGAATGAAGTAATGATAGATGAAGGATAGGAGGAATTAATTCAAACAAGTCTCCACTCAACAAGTTATATTTAGTGACGTTATGATTCACAATACATGCAGTTATGTAAGATTCCTCCAACCATGACTCAATTCCATCATAAAATTTACAATGATCATCATATGATTGGTCGAAGGAAATCAACAACGAGATACATACCTGATGAGGCTCATGAATGAAAATTGCATGCAACGTATTTTGTAAGGGAGTCTCAGAGTGGGAGATATTGCTCATCCCATGGGAAAAATTAAGACAATGAGTACTTGACATAATCATCGGTTGAAATTGGGGTGTCTCATTTTTGATGTAGATCCCCCTAGGTACAAATTTCACATACTCCACATGATGATAGGAGAGATAATGGTGGATTTTCTAAGGGAAACATTGAGTGACAGATATCTCCAAAGCCTCTCCTATGAAATCAATGAAATCATGCGAGGAGTGTTGGAGCATTGAAATATCATCTAAGGACGACTGATAAATTTTCCCCTGAGGAATAAAAAGTACTTCTAGGGAAGGTTGAGGCGATAAAATTTCGTAGATTACCTAAATGTTTCTTATGCTTTGCCTGGTGATGTGTTTTTTATTTTCTATAATTTATTCATGATGATCAACACACTCATTGTGATATGCATATTTTATATTTACAGTGACTAGCATATGTGCATCAAGGTAAAAAATCTCACATTATGAAGGATCAATGAATGATAATTTGGTACCCACAATCAATTTTGGGACAAAAAAATAGTCATCAAAAACATGATCATTATGATTATATTGTGGTTCAATATGTTCCATAAATTGAAATTGTGAAGGGGTTTCAAAGTGATACATCCCAGATGAAGTGTCATTAAGAATGAGTGTTTGATCGATCAAGGCCGGTCACTCTTCCTTATCTAGTATATCATTCAACATTTCATTACAAAAAGAGTATTGTGAAGAGTGTATTGCATGATAAATAGATGGCTGCTCATATTGATGATAATCATCAAACATATTTTTATACAGTGCATGAAGATCTTCAAATTTTGAAGATGATGGGATTCCCTCGGTAAGAGATTCATCACAGACCATAATATGATCATGATTTTCATAAGGGGAATCATTACATGGTTCACACTCTAGGGATACAGGTTCTAGGATTTCTGATAAATATTCTGCTGCAGCTGTGTTAGAGTGCTGGTTGGAGATTATGTCCCCTATATCATTTATGGCCAGATCTGAATTTTTTGAATAGGAGATGTATTGATCATTCAGATCGAATTCTTCAGAAATAGGGATGAGATATGCAAACCAATCGAATATTTCTTGGCCGGAGGGTTTATATCTTTTAGGAAATATAGAATAAATCGACATGAATCTTAGAAATAAATCATTCACAGATTCATTTCTTAGCCTACGGATTTCTGCCAATTCATCAACGAGTTTGTCATAAACATAATTTTCATGAGAAACAATAAAAATTTCCATGAATTATTTCCAGCTAGGAATTGATTTTGCTTGCAATGTACTAAACCAGGCTTTAATTCACCCTTCGAATGTGAGGATGAATAGTTGGCATGTTTCATTGTCTTATACGATATTAAGATTTCGTCAAGCAATGCCAAATATTTTGAGGTGCATATATGCAGAGACATGTCATTCACCATCAAATTTGGGGTTTGAAAAGAGATTAAATGTCTTGAGTGAAATGGCCTCAGTGGGTCCTGGAAGACTCAAAGTGTCATCCCATACAGAGGTATGGAGAGGATCCATGGGATGGTTAAGAGTTAAATGAAATGACTCCACATGGGTAGGCTTGTCATCCGACCCTTCATCTAGCGTCAATTCTGTTGACGGGGCCAAATTCACTCGAAAATAGTAAGGGGTTCTCCCCGATAAGAATTCCCAATTAGACCTGTCACCATTTGGAATAGGGAACCCATCTACATTCTATCTCGACAACCATTTCCAGTTGGGTTCTACCAGTTGTGGCCCGGTCCATCGATGAGGGTGAGTGATGGGTGGTTGTGAAAACATAAGATGTAGATGAAGACTATCTAAATGCATTCCTAATCTAATTCTAATCTAGCTTATCCTATCCAGGAGAAAATTAACATAAGTGAATGAGCCATGGCATGAAAATAACTCTACCAGTAGCTTCACCCAGATAGTTGAAATGAAGAAATAAAGTCAGATAACACATGCACATGAATATATAACCAGAATAGTCTAAGTCACTATATCACATATATTAGCATCTCATTGGCTCAGGACATGTAATATAAGAAAGAATGACAAAATTGGAAAAAGACATATATTGCATCATAATATTCCACAAACAAACATGCTCTTACAACCCATGTGAACAACAAACATTCTGCTTGAAATAGTTCACAACGAAACAACAAAACATGCAATTCCTTCTCTTAGTCAAAAGTTGTCCCTGAGGGCTTCTCCATATTAACAATTTCAACAATAGTACATGAAAACTTTGAGGATAACTCTCCAATTTTAGTTGACATTGTATTCCCAAATTAGTTCAAAAGTGTACAATGTTTGAAGAGCCAAAATCCCTTTCTTTGGGTTCTATTCTAGTATTTATTGAGGTTCAATAAGACCTTTGGCCTATCGTCTCCCTCGACGACCTTTCGTCTTCAAGCGTTAATCCTAATATTCTTTTTAATGATGAGAAATATGGAAAGTGGTTACAGTTTGAATTTGTCTCCTATCACTAGTGGGTCAACATGGATTTCGACCATATGTGTCTTGTGCATCATGAAGTGATCCGTCGGATATTTTAATGACTATGGTTGAGTTTTAATTTTGCATGCGTTAATTATCCAATTGAGAAGCTTAATGAAAGAATGAGGAACGAAGAGGAATTATGGCAGCCATATACATATATGAAGATCTGAAATGAAATAATAGATAGCAAACCATAACATGAGAATTGATAACGGAGTTCGGCACAACTTTGCCTATGTCTCCGGGCCTTTGTCTCTATGGGGGAGGCTTCTTTATTTCTGTTCAAAATCTCAAAAGTACATCGCAGCAGTGCCAATTGGATACAAGACTGATCTGGTCATGTTCTTCCAGATCTCTAGAACCCTGCAAAGAAAACGACACGCAAAATGGACGTCCGGAGCTCCCAGAAATGGCCGGCAAGCGTCTGCTCCTCAATAGCTTCCCTGCATAAAAATGGCTTTGGCTTGGCTTCCCTTCATCATAAATATACTCTGACTATACTCCATGGCTTCAAACAGGCTTGTTTTATATAGATCTAAATTTGGTTATCCATCCCCAACTTCCTCCCAAAATTTGGGCTCCAAAAATGCCCAATATCTCCCAATAATGGAGAAAATCCATTAAAAACAGGCATTAAATCATTTAAAAATATCAAAACATTGGGAAAAACCCACTTTAGTTTAAAAATAGGGCACAGCCCCCAAACTTGCACGTGCTCCTGGTCATATCAGGCCATGTGGTTGAGCGCTATCCCCTCGGGCTATGTGCTGGCCCTTCCCTCGCGCTAGCTCCTGGTCGTGGGGCGCTTGTATAGGTCCACGGACTTAACAATATATAACCGCGCACCCAAATTAGTGGATAGGCCCCATCCATTTCGCTGCTAGTTATGTGCTGGCACAAAGTCCAAGGGCTAGGCCCTATCCAAACCCTCGCACATATGGTAAGTCGTGGTCGTGGTCCTGCCGAGGAATGAAACCAAGGGCTGGGGCTAAGCCCCGACCCTTTCCGCCTCTGCATAAAGTTTTAACCAAACTCAAATATAATGTTTTCCACATAATTAATAAGCAATACCCGTGGGGTAGGTGGTTAGCCCGGTCCTGCCAGCCCTTTTCCCGGAGGTGAGGTCGGGGGTTCGACCCCGGTGAAACCATAATATTTTGCATAAACCACGAACCAACCACATGGTGCCATGTGGCAACCCATGACTGGGCCACGTGGCACCTCAACACCGAACCAAAAACTGGCAAGTGTCGAATGTCGGATGGTCCATGTCACCTGTCACGTACCCTGCCATCGTACCTGCCCAGTCACCTGCTGATGTCATCCCGTGCCACATGTCACCCTTATAGTGGTGACACGTGTCACCCATAGATTGTTCTAGTTGTCTGCCGTACCCACATCAGCCTGCCATGTGTCGCCTCCAGGAGTTGCCACATCATCTGTACAGCCTGTACAGTCAGCATGCCATGTGGCACTGTACGGACTGTACGGACTATACAGTCATCCCCTTTTTTTTGTCGGTTTGGGTTTTTAGACAGAATACAATATCTTTTGCATACAGAGCCCGTTTGATGAAGTAAATATATGGCTAGAATCAGGAAGAAGAGACAGATGCAATGGCGCTAGTTTCGTCAGATTCTGAGCACTTTAATTTTTGAGCATTTTTAGGCTCTGTCAAGCTTCTGGATCCGATTCTGGATCACACTTCCCCACTAAAATGCCTTTTGGTCCCCAAAAGGTTACTGACTAGTCAACAAGCTCGGGATAGGCCACCCAGCTTGTCTATTGTCTCTGAACTCTGTCCTGTGCACCTGTCTCATCAAGATCAACTGTAACACAATCATTACAACTGACAGTATATTGTTAGCCATTTGAACCCTATTACATCTTACTGAAGCCACTATCATCCATGTAGAAAACATTACTAATGACAACATCAAAAAGACGACTGCAAATGAGCTGATATACTTGAGATATTTGCATGACATGAGCTTATCTTGAAGCAACTTATGATTGATTTTCCATTCAACAATCATTTCTGGTTCTTGTTTAAGATCGATTACTTCATTTGAAACAATTATTGGTTTGTTGCTTGCTTGCACTGCCTTCTTTAATTGTTCCATTGTTTGAAGTGCTTTATTTGCTTTAACATGATGATCATGAACCACATAATCTTGACCTGCTTTAGTGAATTGATATTGATTCTTTGTCTTGTATAAGATTGTCTTACGATCATATAAGTATGGACTACCTAATACCATTCCACATTCTCTTAATGGCACTACATCACATGTTACTTCATCCACATACTTAGATGAAATTGCAAATTTGATTGTGCACTGCTTTGTTATGTGCATTTGATGATGATTTCTTATCCATTTAAGTGTGTAAGGCTTATGATGTAGTTGTGTTTTTAATCCCAATTGCTTAACCAATTCTTCTGAGATTAGATTAGATTGAGATCCACTGTCGATTAATGTGTCTATCTTAGTGTGTCACATGATTACCCTTATATGAAACAAGTTGTTTCTACAATCAATGTCTTCACCAATTTTACCTGGCATACCAACCAATGAGATCTTTGACTCATCACCTGAATCCGATCCCAAGTCTGTGGGTTTTGTTGTCGTTGCCACTGTTTGCATTCCCTTCTTTTCTTTGAACCACTTTGGCCTCTTCTCGGGATGCAAGTGCCAACATCTATCCTCATCATGTCCCTCTTTCTTGCAATGCTTGCAAGAGGGCTTTCCTTCCTTCCTCATCACTGCATTTGCATTCTTGCCATGCCTTTTCCTCTTGTCCTCTTTCCTTGAAGATGATGATTCTCCTGACACACCTGCTTTCCCTGCTTCAATATACGTAGCTTGAAAAGAAACCTCATCAAGGTTAGTGGGTCCAAACATGAAAACAATGTTTCTAATATGTGCAGGTAAACCTCCTATATACTTCATAAGAGTTTCTTGTGTTTGTAAAGGGATATCTAACATTAATGCCATTTTTCGAAATCCATCGG
>ML814808.1:90829-103610 GCA_009831015.1 Picea engelmannii | reverse complement strand
TATATCTGTGTGTGTGTGTGTGTGTGTGTGTGTGTGTGTGTGTGTGTGTGTGTGCATATTTTCTGTCTTATGGATTACATTTATTTACAAATGTATTTACATGTGTATGTGTGTGTTTTTTCTTACATGTGTGCAATATGTCAATCTAATAATTGATTAGATAGAGTATCTGTCATTTGATTCAATCTGCTAGGAACATGGATATACGTAATGTAATCAAAATAACATTCTAAGAGACATACCCTAAGGAATATTTGATGAAGAGTAGGATCATAAACACGATAAACCCCATTTAACTGGGACAAAACTAATTGTGCATCTAAGTAGACCCAGAGGTAAGAGACACCATGCGACAAGGCGTCATAAAGTAACTCTATTACTGCATTGTATTTGGTGACATTGTTTGTGGCATCACCTAAAAAAATACCTCCAGAGGATAGAAACTGGCCTTGAGGTGTAAAAATCACCCAAGATGCAGAAGCAAGCCTCTGAGTGTGTCGGCTAGTTCCATCCGCGAACCCAACAAACACCTCTGATTCACTTGAGATCTGCCACAGTGAAAAAGATGACATCAAAATGACACGTCCATAAAAAAAAAAGGACAAAAACAATTGTATAAGAACTATACATATAAACAAGAAGTCACCCAAGGAGACCCACCTACGAATAATATTTCTTAAGATAGAGCCCATTTCTAGGCTCCGCTAAAGCATTCCCTTCAAAATCAACTAGATGATAAGCACGCTTATTTAATACCTCCTACATGATGAAAGTTTCAAACCACATGGGTTTGAACTTGCCTACCCCTAGGGGATCCTTATCTTGGTCATAGACCAGGACAAGGTCACCTTTCGATAAAATCCAAGGACGAACAGAATGATCATACTGACACTTGACTCTTTGCTTGTGGGCCTCGTTAGCCAAGGCTACATCACGTCATTTCTGATCGAGCTGCTCGAGATATAATAAGAGTTCCTCAAGCGGTGAAGTGTTTGGAAATAATTGTACTACCAACTTAAGAGATGGGATCTGTCATTCTATAGGCAAGACTGCTTCCAACTCGTAAATGAGTTGAAAAGGTGAGAAACTGGTGGCAGTCTTCACAGATGTTTGGTAGGCCCACAATGCTGAGTATAACATCAAATGCCAATTTGACTTGGCCAAATTGATCATTCACTGTAGAATGGTCTTGATAGACTTATTCATAGCTTCCACCTAACCATTCGCTTGTGGGTAATAAGGTGATGAGTGTTCTTTCCTCAACCCTAGATTTGACGTTAACTTAGACATCATTTTGATCCAAAAGTGACTGCCATGGTTAGTGAAAATATCCTTCGGTATGTCGAACCTTGCTATTATCTAATTAAATAAAAAGAGAGCTGATGTCTTGCCATCATCTTTGAACATTGGCATAGCTTCGACCCACTTTGTAAAGTAGTCTACTGCTACAATGATATAATGGTTCCCCCTGGCTGAAAGGGGTCGAAATGTGGTATAATCAATCCCCCACTTAGGAAGGGGCCAACTGTAATTATGGGAAACATAGGAGTGGGGTGTGCCCTCATCTTCTGAGAGAAGATATGACACGGGTGGCACTTCTTGACCAATTCAACACAATATTTCATTAACATCGGCCAATAGTAACTGACTCATAGAATATTTTGGGTTGTTTCCAACCCAGACAAATGACCACCACATTCTCTAGTGTGGTAGTCGTTAAGCACGAGTTTCGCTTCTTCATGAGTGAGACACTAGTGAAGGATGCAATCTACACCTCGACGATAAAAAGTGTCCTCGAGTATGATATAGTTTTTTCCTGATGGCGTATACATCGACACTCATCACAAGAAGCAGAGGCAGGGCACTTCAAAGTTTGGAGATATACTAGTATATCTCCATACCAAGGACCCGAAGATGAAATCAGAAAAAAATATTCTTTAATCGGTGATTCTTCGGGTGTTACATCACCTGACTCGACCGGAAGTTCCGAGATAAGTTCCATAAAGACCAACGAATTTTTATATTTTGCGGAAACAAAATATAATTCAAATTCCTGGAGGATAACAATCCATCTACTGATATTTCCTCTGATTACACGTCATGTCAACACATATTGGAATGGATTCACAACGACAATGATGGTGGTCTTGCGAAAGAAGATATAGTGACGGAACCGCTGGACAGGATGTACTGCTTCCAACACAAGTTTCTCAACATGGGAGTAGTTGAGTTCTGGTCCAACCAAGCTTCGTATTAGGTAATAAATCACATGTTCTTCAAGTAGATCATCGTCTTGAACCAAGACCATACCGGTGGTCGACTCTGCTGCGACCAAGTATAATAATAAATCTTTATTATAATTGGGTGGCTGAAGTAGAGGGGTGGACGTGAGGGAATGTTTCAACACTTCAAAAGTGCACTGAGCGGCTTCATCCAAAAGGATCGACCTCAACCTTCTTCAGTAAACGCATAAACTCTTTAGTGATCACAGCATAGTTTGTGATAAAACGTCGAAGAAAATTTGTTTTTCCTTGTAAACTCTGAAGCTGAGGGACTATGCACGGGGGAGGCAATTGAACTATCACCTCAACCTTTAGAGGATCGACCATGATCCCTGTTGTCGAAAATATAAAACCTGAAAGATGACCCGACGTCACACAAAAACTGCATTTTTTTGAATTCAAGCGAATCCGATAGTAGCGACATCACTCAAAGATAAGTCTGAGGTGTGTGGGATGATCAACTCTCCTCCGAGATCATGATGCTAAATTATCGAGATAAGACTTGACTAGGTGTTTGAGATCGTGGAAAGCAAAAGACATGGCTCGCTGAAAGGTAGCTCCAACATTTTTAAGGCCAAAAGACATCTTCTGATAAGGAAATCTACCCCATGGACAGATAAAAGATATTTTATGTTGGTCCTCGAGCTTAATCTATATTTGATTGTATCTCGAGAAACCATCCATGAAAGAAAAGACCTCACAGCCTGCACATTCATCGACGATTTGGTCAATGAATGGGGTAGGGAAATTATCCTTTGGACATGCCTTGCTCAAATCATGGAAGTTCATAGATACGTCAATTGTTCCCTTCTTTTTGTTGACTAGAACGAGATTTGACACCCATTGAGTCAATTAGACGGGGTAGATGAAACCAACTTTGAGTATTTTCTCTACTTCAACCTTGATAGCTGCTGCTTTCCAAGGATTAACCAGATGAATATTTTTCCAGACCGGCTTGGCATCAGGGTAAGTCATTATTTCATGTTCGATAATTCTTAGATCAATGCCTGGCATTTCCTCGTAAGACCAGGAAAAAACGTCACATAATTATTTAAATAAATCTATATATATATGAATCTCCTTGGGGGAGCATTCCACTCTGACAAAGACATTCTCCATGACACCAAGGGTTCTGGAGATATCATTAGGTATCATTTTAGCGATGGTTTCCTTATTACCTTTGGCATAAACTGCATGCATAGCCAAACGATTGATAGGACAAGACCTATCTCCAGTCATAGTCAACACGAATTCACTGGCCTCAATTCTTCCTAAATCCAGGAGAAAATAAGATCTGTGATGGAGATCATCCCAAGGTTTGTCTGGACTAGTCAATTCCTCTATAATCGCCTCGTCAGAGGGAAAGACTAATTCTAAGTAATCGGTAGTGGAGAATGAACCTTCAGCCCAGGTAGGCTCAAAAATTGGATCTAACTTCTGTGTGGAAGTCATATCAGGGTCAGTGGAAGCTTGCTGGACTATAGAGTACACAACCTCTTCCGCAGACAAGGGCATGGACATGCCATGATTCCCTATCCCTTCCATCGCGACCGATGGGGATGGAAGATTCCAAGGATCATTAAAGTAAGTCATGCGAAATGATGACACTTGAAATATTTCAGGATTATGCTGGTCGAGGACAACTAATATCATGTTGAAATCACTAGAGGGATGCGGGTAATCAAAAGTACCCATGAGAGGTGGGTACAAACCAACCCCCACGTTGATGACGCCTAGTTGTGGGTTATCAATCATCACGACCGTGGATTCCCCCGATGAAGGGTTAGGCCTGGAGAAGGACAATTGATCAATGGTCACGATTCGACCGTCGTGTGGAGAAAACAAGACCCAAAAAAATGTAGCAACCACTGCATGCATGGAATATGTCCAACTCCTTCCTAACAGGAGGTTGTAGTCAAGAGGCGCATTGACCACTTCAACTTTGATGCATACTGTCTTTCCTCCTAGCTGCACGACAAAAGAAGGAATGATTACATGTGGTCTGAATGAATGAACATTGAAAGAGGTGAGAAGAGTAGGTGAAGGAGACAAAATAGGTTAGCCAATGGCCTTCCAACATGCCAATGACATCATGCATGTCGAGGCACCCTCATCAATCAACGTGCAAAAAATGTTCCCCGTAAAAGATTTCATGGTGTAAGCCACTACTATCTGAAACATGACATGGTATGGGAGATGAGGCTTCAAGTCGGTTGTATCAAGCGTGATAGTTCCCGGATTACATGTCTCAGTAGATCCTAAGGCAACTAGCAGAGCCTTTCTCTGCCAACGGCAGCTCTAGAGGACCTCCAAAGTAGACATCATGCAAGGGGTTTGTGACAAATCCTCCACCATAGAGTAGTTCTGGGCGGCCCTCGCATTTGGATTATGTGAAGCCTTCTTGAACTCCCCTTCCAGGATGTGTGTCATTGTTTCTCATATCGTTCTCTCAATATGGAGAGGAATATAAGGGTATTCGGCTTCTTTACCCTTTTCAATAGTACTTGGCATTCCATAATCGTGTGCCCTAGTAGCGATGTGGGATTCACCTTTCAACATATAAACATTCAATATCGAGGGATTACTAGACGACGAAGGGGGTCCCTGATTGCCCCCATTTGCATTTGCAAAGGCTTGAGTTAAATTTTTCCCATGTGGAAATGGGTTTGTTAACCCAGCAGGTTGTTTCTGTGATAGTAAATTTTGGGCCTCCGCGAGTTGAGGGCACATGTGAGTCGGGTGGTATTCTGTGAAAAGGTTACAAAAATACTTTGAATTCTTTCTCTCTGTGTTGCCCCTGCCAACATTATTGGTGGGCTTCTTATCCCCCTTACCCTTCTTTCATTGTTTCTTATTCTCGTCGACCTGCTGGTTGGATTTTGGGTTTGTCAATTGCACACTGTGTACATCCGACGTTTGAGTAGGGGGAGCAACTGAACCAATGGTTTGGCTAGCCACTGTCTATTGTATCGATAATTGCTGCAATTGGTTCGACAACTGATCAACGAGTATCGCTTGTGTTGAACTGACGATGCCATCGACATGTGGTCCATACTTCTATCTATTCTTGTCAAGTATAGACCTCAGTGCATCTGGCAAGATTTCATAAAGTAAACCAGACTGAGAGTAAATCATCTTTAGTTGTTGAGCTCTCATAATCGCTTCTTATTCTGAAAAGAACCCAGACGTCTCTATGTCTTTGGATACCTGAGGGACCAAATAACTGATGAACCACTCTAGCAGGAAAGTCGGTGGGATTGGTACGTTTATCAAACTCTTCCGACATCTCCATTCTCGGATGTGATCAGAGATATGGTCTGCCTTCATCTTCTCAAAGTTGGCCAACAATTCGGTGTCGGCATCGTATCTCATAGGTAATTGGAAATGGTTTAAGAAAACCATTGCCAATTCCCCAAAATTCGAGTATCTTGAGAGGTCGAGCTCAATGTACCATTTCGCAACACTCCCAATGAGAGTACGTTGAAACAGACGCAACTATACAGAGTTGTCTTTCAATGAGTTAGATGAGAACCATAGGTGAAAGGTAGTCACATGATCACCTGGATCTTCATTAGGTTTTCCTTTGAACTTTGGAATGTCTGAGGGCAACTTAGTCAGCATGGGAGGCCAACGTGGATCGTGAAAGATTAGGTCATTTAATAATCTTGACAAGTCTGGAAAATGAAAAGTTTCCATAAATGATAGCTTAGGTTGTTGAATATGTACATGAGGATAGGGGCTTGGGTTTTGGATGGCACCAGGTTTCCAGGAAAAGTTAGGTTGTTGGCCTAGGTTCTAGTAAGAACCATGGCCTAGGCTAGCATTCAGATACTGCACTTGTTGAGATGTCATTGGATGACTCCCGTAATAGGATGTAGTGGGTCGGGAAGGGATTTCTCTTGACATTGTTTTCTAAAGGTTATGGAAAGGGTTTCCCCCTGTCGATCCAATGAGCATAGGTACTGAGCCTTGGTTGGGGTTCCATTGACTATGGAAGGGGTTTCCTGTAGTCAACATCCCTGACGAGGGAAATGATCCCTTCCATGGATTCTAAGATCCTTGAGAAGTGTGTGTCCCCTATGCAAGAATAGTACCTTGCATAGAATTTTGTGATCCAAAACCAGGGTTGCCCCCAGCCGAGATAGAAGCTGACAAGAATGCATTGTTACAAAAAACACTGAACAAAGACAATGACAAAGAACCCACCCATGTGGTACTAGAAGAAGGTCCTTGACTACTTTCTCCAAACAAGTTGTAGTTCATGTTCGGCCAGGAAGGTTGCTGAGAAGCACCATCGAGTGAGGGGGATGGCGGAGGTATATGACCCCCGCCGTAAGGGGAAGAATTATAGGGGGATGAGGTGCTTCCCATGTACCCTAGTAGAGGAGCGCTTGAGATACCTGCCCCCAGACCCATGGTCTGTAGGGTGGAGTAGGAAATGATCGAGTTCGTATCAAAACCAGGCATCCCGTATGAAAACAGAGGGCCTGTCGCACTCTACATGAAAGGTGCAGTGATCGCCGCCATAGACGGAATAAGACCACCACCCTAGGTAGAGGTGGTCAAGACCATAGTGGCTTGGAGTTGCGAAGGTGAGTTAGGAGGCAGAACGCCCCCAATAGTGGCAGTCGTAGAGGGATTATTAGGACTCTCTGACGAAGTAGCAACATTTGCTTCCATCACTGCTTGTAGGACTATCTGACACTCTTGATGCGTTACCCTTGGAGAGGCAAGATGTATCAAAAGTGGTGCCGACAAGTTAGTTATCGAAGGTTTGTACAAATTGAGAGATTTTGCAACAACATCAGAAATAGTCGGTTCCTCTAGATATGAGTGTTCTCCTCTCGGAGTTGGCTCGGGTACAGTTTCTTGTGGCTCGGTCACCTCAAATGGCCTTTCCTAGTCAAGTCTTCGCCTTTGTGGTGGCGGTGGTGGCTCCAAGTTAACCAGCGACAGACCCAAAATCCTTCATGACCGGTGGAGCTCTCGATCTTCCACAGTGAGAAAATCAACGACACACTAAGTATTTTCTAACGTTGAAGACCAAGACACACACTAGAAAAGTCCCTATGAGATATATCAAGCAAACCAATATAACTAGTTGGAAGAACAGTTACACCAACCAATACTATAGCAACTTACCAGTGCAAGTGCAACTCAAACACGGAAGCACCCTATGAGTATACTCTGTAAAGTGTGGCCCGATGTCTGTCCTAGGTACCACAGTATACCCCTGCAGTCACCTGTGTAAGTCCCTAAAAAAATGAAACTAGGTTTCCAGCTCGTGAACAATTACTAGGTGGATATAGTCGACAATTAAATGGACTTCAATGAGTAGGGTATCAAGCCAGAAACCTATCGAGGGTATCAAAATCAAGTGTTCTGAAAGATGACTGAGGACCTCGAATGGATTCAAGACCCATGAAGCTCCATGGAAAATGAAATCAACAAAATCCCAAGATAAGTCCTCTATATGCGTTCCCCACTATGTTTGGTCTGTCTTTGGAGGGGTTATCTTCTCTACCTTTGCGCACATGACCTCATGTTTAACCCTTGTGTTAGAGGGGGGTCCCGAATAATTTCCACGCTACTAGACTTCTACACTCCCTAGTACAGACTCGTATGTTTGTTTTATAACCTTGAAGATTTTCCTCTCCAACCTAAATCAAGGCTCTAGCCTAGTCTAGTTGATGGACCCTACAAACACAAAGTTTGGTTAATTTTAATTAATCATTAATTTTAAGTGGTTTATCTTAAGTCAAATGAATAGAAATGAAACTGGTGGTGGTTGTAAAGAGATGAAAGAGAAGAAAAAATGTTGGAAACAAAATTACTTCTTTTTCAAAAGATTTGCAACTTGAAAACTCTTTAACCAACTTTTCTAACTAACTTGCTTTCCAAGATATTTTAAAACAAATAACCTAAAATTGAATTTCGCTCAACTACGAGCTACTTAAAGTCCTAAGTATTTAGTAAAGAACTTAAGAAAGCACTCTTCTTTCCGACAAGTAAAGACAACTAACCTAACTACTTAACCAAACAAGAAATTGAAATCTTTATTTATTTATTTTATGCTCCAAAATAAGAAACTTGAAAATGAATTCTTTTCTTTTCTTCTAAAGCAAGTAAAAGGGAAAAGTGCAGACAAGGCAAGACTAGATAAACTGACTTCTGGTCTACATTGGATTGCAGGGAGTCACTGAAGGAACGACAAAGGCTAAAAAAGAAAAGACTCACAGACTCATCGAAAAACCTTTCAACGAAAAACACAAGCAATCTTGAAAGATAAAGAAATTGACATCAAACCTAGGCTATAAAGATTGTCACTACAGAGACCAATACTAAATCAAGAAACCCCTGAGAAGTCATACTTCAATCAGGTAAGAGGATTACTGCCTCTTATTAAGAAAAAGGCTTCCTGACACAGGCACGCTACTGACACTAAAGCAGCCTGCGTATGTACGCAAGCTGTCCAAAGGTAGGGCACGTATGTATGCGTGTAGACCCACTGCAGGCCACATACACCTTTGTAAATTCTAAAAAAAAAATGAAAAATAACACTCAAGCTGAGCAGGTAGCGAGTACTGGTATCGCAGATCAAAATCCCTTGAAGACTCAACAACTTACAGAGAAATCAAAGAGGTAATTAAACCAATTAAAACACCCAAACACATCCCCTAAAAACCCTAGATGCTCCCCAGTACGATCGCCAATTCTGTTATAGTGGGAAAACCCCCCTACGAACTACACTAGGGTTCTAAAGTGCAGGCAGAGATAACCCTCTAAAGTCTCCTACTTTTAAAAACTATCCCAACAATACCCCATATTCATGCATAAAATACAAAGTATAAGGATTCAACAGTCTTACCTTAAACTCCGCGTTCGGTGTCGATCCTTCTGCGTTCAGTCTCTTCTCGACTACAAGTCTCCTCGCAAGGCTGACCTGCATTCACCAAAAGAAAAACAAGAAAATACGAACATGCATCTTATATATGAATTAATGGGTTAGATGTCATAACAAAATGTAAATCAAACATAAAGATTGAACACATCGTATGGCGGGATGAAAAAAGTACTTCTTTATATTAATCTCACAAAGTCACTTACAAAATGAGATTGGTGACTGCTCCTCGAACCAGGTCCTGGGATCCTCTTCACCAAGCTCCAAATTCTTCCACGTATCCTTCTTCTCTCACACTTCTCTTTATAAAATGGGCATAGGATTATGAATGAGGAAAAAGGCAAGAATAGGGAATTATCGCTCAAAACTCACAATGTGGCTACAAATTCTTGGGGCAAGGGGGGAAAGTGAAATGGGTAGAGTTTCACTGTAGCTATTTTTCTCCTTGGAATGAGACCCCAACACCTCCTTTTATATGACAAAAGGATGGTTATTTGGTTGGGTGACGGGATATAGGCAGTCAATTGGTTGGGAAACTACCCAATATCCCATAATTGCAACGAATCCCTGGCAACTTTTTATTTTTTGCAACTTTTGTGGGTATAAATGGGCTGTAATGGTGCAACTAGCGTATGTACGCGGGAAGTAGTGGAGTAGGGCGCATACATCTTCAAAAATTGTGTTTTTAAGAAGAGTTGTTCAGTGTTGGCTTGGTAAAAATAGTAAGTAAGATGGCATGATGCCAGGTATGCATGTATGGTGCAATTTAGGGTTATAACATGTATGGTGAAATTTAAGGTACACATGTCTAAATTTCACAAATTTTATTTAGTTGACTGCATGCTGATTTACATATAGATGGTATGAATTTCTAGTTTCTTGTTCTTTGTTTCATTTTTATTGTATGGATTTATGATTCGCCCAAGAGAGACATCATCCTTATGCAGTTTATGGTCTATATTGTTGAGGACATGCCGTTTTGTTTAATCTATCTGTAGCCCAAATATGGTAGCACAACAACCTTTATCCATTCCAGTTTCATCTACATGCTTTCTTTTATTTTTGTAGTGCTGTGATAGTTGCTCCTATTAGATTATTGACTATTATACATGTCATTGTGGTTTTTAATTTTTCTAGTGACCTTGCTTACAATAGCATAGCCCTTCAGTGCCTTTTAGTTTTAATTGCGTGTAAAATTTTCGTTCTGAAGCTTATCTGATTGTCCACTGTGAGATTTTCGCCCATGACTTTCCATTCTCATGGATTCGCCTCCCTCCTGGTTCTTCTTACGTACTCGCTCACTTCCACCTGTATTTACCTGTCGTTGCCTGAGCCTTAGAATATGGATTTGGATTGAGGACTTGTTTTTATTTTGACTTTGCATCGTTTTATTCCTGGAGTAAATATCTTAATCTTCTCATAACAACATGAACCCCTACCCCAACCTTTCCACCTATTTTCATTTTTATTTTACCGATCAGAGAAGCGCATTCTAAATGATTTTTTTAAGGAATTTAGAAAAGGCAAGGTAATATATTTTTATTACTGGTCAGAGAAGCGCGTTCTAAATGATTTTAAGGGATTTAGAAAAGGAAAGGTATTCTTTTCTTTCTATTATTACCGATCACTTTATATTTCAATTGGGAACATATTTCTCTCAATCCACCACCAAAATTTAGAATTGAGTTATAGGTAACAGAAGCACATTCTAGGAACATTAATTGAAGCAAGAGATTCTCACTTATGTATGGTTCAACAAATACCCAATGAACCAAGTATACTTTACTTTGATTCAATTTTTTAACTTTACTATGCTTCGTCATTGGAATGTTTTATTTAGATGCATATTCCTTAAGCTTGATTTATTCCTTATAATCACTCATAACTAGCATAACTTTCATAGCCTTTGGGATTTGTCTATGCTAGTAATTTCCATTTGTAGACATTGAAATAAAAAAACAAAAAAACAAAAGGAGGGTTATCTCGACTTGTCTTCTGGCTGGGCGATTGGGCCGATTGACCCATCCTCCTACCAAATTATGGCAGTAAATATAATTAATTTCATTTATGATTGTGGACAGAGGACGTAAAGGCTGCATTTATTGGCAATGATTGTATGCTAGGCGACTTAAACACTTTCCCAATTTTATATTGTTTGGAATGAGGTCTTACATCCATGGCCATGTGAACGGAAAGTGACTGTTTTTTTTATTTGATTATAATAGTTCTAAAGCCATATTACTTACCTTGTGCATGCAAATCATAGTATGGTGTAATTATGCTTGTAAAAAGATTAATTGGCCAAGTGGTCGCTCCCTTGATTTTATGTTCTGCTATTTTTTAGCATGGTAGTGGCGGTTTCTTTGTTAGGTGAATTTCGATTTAATAACAGTTGGCCATCTAATTAATTCTAATCCGCATTTAAATATTTAAATATTCCTTGTTTGAGAATCAAAACTAACTGATCGCTGGTAAATGTAATATTTCTAAATCCGAGAATATTGGTTTAAATACACCTAGATTTTTATATCCTTTAAATAATTACCAGAGATTTAATATAATACACAGAGATTTGAATAACTGTTAGAAAAACAGGACCGCGGAGCAATAAAATAAAACAAATGCAGAAACAAAACACAGGAGACACACAATACAAGAGAGACATAGATTTACGTGGTTCACCCAATGTGGGCTACGTCCACCAGAGAAATTTCCAGGTCCTTCCTTTATTATTATCCAACAAATGAAGGGATACAACCTACAACAAAACCCGCTGTAACTTCCTCTTCTTTCTCTCATTGTCTCCTCTCTCAGAATACAATATTCACCATCAATCATAGCCGCATTTCCCTCATAAAAGAGGGTTCCCTTCTAGGGAAAAAAACTCTAACATAGTCTCTATTGTTAGATCTGCGACCTTATAATGAACGGTCCAGATTTACAATGAAATTACAATATACTTTTATAAGGAAATTTTTTCTTCGGGGGCTTTTCCCCCGAACCCCCATCGGGGAACGCTTCCCTCGAACCCCCGCTGGGGGTCCGCTTGCCCCCAGACCCCCCAGCCGGGGGGATAGGCCCCCCGGACCCCGCAGAGGGGGTACCCCCCCTCTACACTCCCCCGCATGGAAGAGTGTACATACTTATGGGGTGTAAATACTTCATGGGGTATAAACACGGCTGAAAGCAAGGACCTCTGAATCAGGAAGATAATCAGGCTCCACAACCAACAATCTCCCACTTGGAGACTGATCTCAACAACTCCACCACTGTTGTATATGCTGGAATCTGAACCTTCTTGGACCTGACAAATTTCTCATCTTCATATTCATTCTTGAAGACCAACTGAAACTGAGCAAGAACTCAGTTTCTCCCTGGTTACTCCCTTTGTTAACATGTCTGCAGGATTCTGTCTAGTGTGTATATTTTCCATCTTCAATTGTCCATCTTCCAAGGCGGATCGTATGAAGTGGTACCTCAACTGTATATGCTTAGTCTTCGAATGGAAGGCTGAGTTATTTTCAAGGTGAATGGCACTCTGACTGTCACAGTACAACTTGTTGTTCTCCTGCTTCTTTCCCAATTCCTCCATAAACCT
>ML814808.1:56865-75210 GCA_009831015.1 Picea engelmannii | reverse complement strand
TGGTACCTGGTACCGACGTCCTGTTCCAAGAATAGCAATGGTACCTAACCCAAGTGTTATTAGTCCAATTATCAATTTAAAGTATTAAAATGCATAATAATAGCTTGAATTTCAAGGATACCTTAGGTGACCCCTTTGAATGGAAAAGGGATTTTGATTATATCAAAATGGGGTCAAAAAGGGTGGTACTGGCATATAGTTGGAGGTCAATGGTATGTAGTATAGGCAAAGAACATGGTCAAAACCGGGGACCAACACCTTCCTACTAGTCCAACAACATGCATTATGTCTGGACGGGATGTTGTGATGTACAACAGGTTGCCTATCATAGAACTATATGAACTCTGATCAACATCAAGTGAGTCATCATCCTTTCTTAACTTGCATCCAGTGACCATAGGTGTGCTCACAGGTGTAGAATCTTCCATTTGAAACCTTTTCAACATTTCTCTTAGATATTTCTCCTGAGAAAGAACTATTCCTTCGGACCTCTGAGTAATTTGCAGACCAAGAAAAAATGAAAGTTCCCCTATCATAGACATTTCAAATTCAGACTGCATGGAAGAAGAAAACCATTGTACTAATGAAGAATTATTACTTCCAAAGATGATGTCATCTACATAGACCAACACAATGAGAAAATCATTATCCTTTGTTTTGATATATAGATTGCAGTCAACTATTCCTCTCTTGAACCATTTTTCTTGAAGATACTTATCTAGTCTATAATACCTGGCACATGGATCTTGTTTCAACCCATATAAGGCTTTCTTCAGTTTGTAGACAAATTCAGGGTTATCTGATATATGGAAACCCTCTGGTTGTTCCATATAGACTTCTTCTTTTAGATATCCATTTAGAAAAGATGACTTGACATCCATTTGATAGAATTTAAACTTCTTATGACAAGAATAGGCAAGAAACATTCTAATAGATTCTAATCTTTCTACGGGCACACATGTTTCATCAAAATCCAATCCTTCTATTTGAGAATACACTTTGCAGACCAATCTAGCCTTATTTTTTACAGTATTTCCTTGCTCATTCATCTTATTTTTGTAGACCATTTGGATCCTATTAGATTTTTATTTGTTGGCCTAGGAACAAGTTCCCAAGTGTCATTCTTTTCAATCTGATCCAGTTCCTCATTCATTGATTTCAACCAATTTACATCTTCACTGGCTTCATTAAAGTTCTTGGGTTCCACCATGGATATGAAGGATATATGTGATTTCTCGGTGTCTTTGATTATCATTCTCCTAGTTTGTACACCTTTGTCTTTCTCACCAATTATCTAACTTGCACGATGATTCTTTTCAGTGATTTTGGAGGAAGGATTTGATGCTGATTATTGTCTTGAATATTCTTGTCTGGGTGTCTCTTCTCCACCTAATTCATCATCTTCTTGTGACTTTGAGATTTGTTGTTCTTCATTTTCATTATTCTCATCACCTTCTTCATCTAACTTGGTGTTTATTCTCTGTTGATCTTTTACATGAGCTTCTTCATCAATTTGAACATAAATACAATCTACTAATTTATGCATTCTTTTGTTAAAGAATTAGTATCATTTACTGTTCGTTGCATATCCTAAGAAGATACCTTCATCAACTATACCATCAAATTTTCCCAGATGATCATTATTATTTTTGATGTAGCATTTACTTCCAAATACTTTGAAGTGATTGATTGATGCAGGTCGACCAAACCACAACTCATATGGAGTTTTATCACTGTTCGGCCATAGTTGTGCTTTGTTCAGAATATGAATAACCATGTGAACATCCTCCACCCAGAAGGTTTGTGAAATGTTCCTTTCACTCATCATAGCCCTTTTCATCTGCTAAACTGATCTATTTTGGCATTCTACAATTCCATTTTGTTGAGGAGTACCTGGAATAGTATATTCTCTTTTAATTCCATGTCTATCATAGAATTATTTGAAATATCTTGACATAAATTCTCCTCCCCTATCTGAGTGAATTTCCTTTAACTTACTTCCTCTCTGATTCTCATCTAATGCCTTAAACATTTTGAACTTCTCAAATGCATCAGATTTTTCTCTCAGAAAGACAACCCACGTAGGTCTAGAGAAGTCATCAATGACTAGCATTAAGTAATGTTCTCCTCTAGTTCCTTACTTTCGTGATGATCCACACATATCCATATGAATAATTTGAAGTGGTTTCTCTAAATATGTGAAACTCTTAGATTTGAATTGAGCATGAGTCAACTTCCCCATTTGACAGGATTCACATACAAAGTTATGAGGATTAGATATTCTTGGAAGATATTTCACAACACCTTCATTATTCAGTTTGACAATATGATCAAAATTCAGGTGTCCAAGCCTTCTGTGCCATAACCAACTTTCATCAAATTTTCTTAAATGACATTCCTCCTTATCTTCCTTTAGAACATAGACATTGTTTTTAGTTCTAACCCCTTTTGTAATTAGCTCTCCTGTGTTTACTGTTTTTATTTTACAATCCTTGGCAGTGACAGTGACTTCACATCCTCTATCACACACCTGACTGACACTAAGAATATTATGCCTTAATCCATAAACAAATAATACATATTGAGATTTTCCTCTTCCATTACTTAATCTTACTAGACCTTTACCTCTGATATTTCTTGGAGCATAATTTCCAAAAGTCACATTTCCTGATTTACTTTCTTTGAGTGATAGAAACTTACTTTTGTCAGTTGTCATATGCCTAGAGCATCCACTGTCAATATACCAGGGGTTATTTTGTCTTTGAGATGACAACACTAATCCACACTTGTCATCTTCTTTCTTCTTCCAAACATTGATGTTTTCAACTATGTGATTTGAATCTGGCTTATAGTTCTTTAAGCGACGGTCTGCAGCTTTATGTCCATAATTATGGCAGATGTAACATTCTGGTTCATTGAATAAAGGGTCATAATGATTGTAATTCTTAATCTGCATATTTTTCCCAGCCATCACATGATTTGCAGTCCGTGGTTGTTTGTTGCTTGGCTGTCTCATTCTTTGTTGTGGCAGATATTTATTCCTTGGGTGTCTTGATTGCTCATGTCTAAATCTTAAAGAACAATTTACAACTTTGTGGCCAAAGTTAGAACAGTAAAAACAATATCCATAGAAAAAATCTTTGTACTTGGAAAATGGCTGTCTTTTTTGAGTAGGTTGATTTCTTCCATGATGATGATTTCCTTGAGTAGAGGATGTATTATTTATTTGTTCAACAGATTCAGTTCTGGTACCTTTTTCTTCACTCCTCCTTGGTGGATGATTATCTTCCTTTGTTTTTGCAGGATTGTTGTTGTCAATGGTTGTATATTTGACAAACTTGTTGGATTCTTTGTTTCTTGGTTGACCACTAATTTATCCCTCTTCATAACACAAACCAGTTTTCAACTTTGGATTCCTTTGTTGATTCAAAATGGTGGCTAATCCTTCTGAGGATTTAATACTTGTCATATTCTAATGATATAAGGCTTGAAATTTCTCTAGATATTTTCTAACAGACACTTCTTCAGCTTCCAATTTTTCACCTTTTGTTTTGGATTCCTTCAATTGTTGTTTGAGGATGTCTTCAATCTTCTTAGCTTCTTCTAACTTAACTTTCAACAGAGAAATTTCTTCAAATGATTCATTGCATGTTTTCTCATACTTTTGAGCAATAACTATTTTTGTTTTCTTTTCTTTTCTCTGAGTCTATCAATCTCTTCCATGGCATTGACAAGTTCTCCTTCAAGATCTACTACTTATTCAAAATAAATGAACTCACTTCATGTATCTTCAGTGTTTAGGTCTTCTAAAGCTATTAGCATGAAATCATTTATTTTACTTTCAATAAAAGAGTCATTGTTTTCATCATCTGAAGGATCGTCATCATTGTTTACACAAAGGCTTTTCTTCTTAAAAATATTCTCTTTATAGACCTTCTTGTGTTTGTGCTTCTCTTCATCGTCATATGTCTGATCCTTTATTTTGCGAGGACACTTATATGAAAAATGACCTATCTTACCACAGTTGAAACATTTGAAGGGAAACTTACCTTTGTATTTGCCTGATCCTTTCATTAGTTTTCTCACAAAATTTTCTTCAGTCTCATCTATATCGGAGTCAGTGTGTTTCTCTACTTTAAAGGATTCCTATCTTGTAGTGGATTTACCTTTGGTGATTCTCATTTCATAAGAAGTTAGGGTTCCAAGAAGTTGATCTAGTGTCAACATTTTAATATCAGTTATTTCCTCTATAGCATAGACCTTTGAGTTAAATCTATCAGGAAGAGATATTAATATTTTCTGGAATAGAAAATATTCATCTATCGTTTCACCTAGACCTTTCATAGTGTTGACAAGTTATTTTATACATAAGAAGCAATGAATGATAGCTTCGTCTTCTTCCATCTTTAACTGCTCAAATTTCAATCCGTGAGTCTGAAGTTTTGCATCTTTCACCTTTTCATTACCTTCATAACTACTTATCAACTCGTCCCACATAAATTTTGTTGAATCACAGTGCATGACTTTGACAAACTCGGCTTCTGGAAGTCCACTGAGGATGGAATTCATTGCTTTTGCATTAAAGCTAAAATCCATCTTATCATCTTTTAATGCCAAGAGTACAGGCTTCACATATCCAGTTTCAACGACATCCCAAACATCATCACTTAAGGACATTAAATATGTTCTCATCCTTATTTTCCAGAAGGCAAAGTTTGTTCCATCAAATAGAGGGGCTCTATTAGTTGAACTTCCTTCATGACTAGTCATGCTCAAGATTATGGATCTACCTTTGATCAAAGGCACCGGCTCTGATACCAATTGTTGGAAAAATAACTGAGAGGGGGGGGGGGTGAATCAATTATATATATAAGATTGAAACTTTTCCTTTTCTTTTTTGAATATTTCTAGATTATTATTTAATGTGTTACTGATAACTTAACATGCATAGGTATACAATATTTGATCAATAACACAGAATACACAGAGACAATGATTTTCATGAGGAAACCCATAAAGGGAGAAAACCTCTTCTTCTTCGGATGTCAATCAAGATCCAACTTTTATGTACATCAAAGTATTTGAGAACCAACTCAAATATGAGGCTACAACCTCTGATAGCAAGCTACAACTTGCAAAGAGCACCAACTCTCAAGTTTCTCTAGCACCTACTAGATGGAAGCACCAACTCCCAAAATATCTTCTAGCACCAACTAGAATTTAGAGGACTACAACCCTCCATAGAACCACCCTACCACCCTAATTATAAATATTTTCTTGAATAATACCAGATGTTTCAACACTTACCACTTCTTCTCTATTATGCAATTATTCTTTGCTTCCGTTTGTTCATGCTTGTATCCACTTGCTTTCTCTTTACTGTTCTGCAATACTGCTCTGCTTCTATATGCTATGCCACACCTCTTCTCTTTATCACCTACACACCTCTTCACTCCTCTAGAATAGTGTAAAATGAAAACACAAAAACCCCCTACCGATCTGCGTTCTTCCTTTTATTTGCATGCCAAGTCCTCTGCATGTTTCTCTAACACAACACCTCTTCCTCTTCTTCTCTGACAATGCAACCCTCCTTCTTCTCTCGTGGATTCCTGAGTCTCTTTGGATTTTCTAGTAGTTACAGTCAATCGTTCTCTGTTAGTTCCAAGAGGTCCTCATGAAGTTTACCCAGGTGAAAAATCACTGAGCGCAACGTTCCTTTCCACATGACCACTGGATGTGACCACATGCCAACGAAAAAGGCACTACTCAACTTTGTACTTCGCGAGCTCTCGCGAGTGACTTACTCCCTTTTCCCAATTTCCGAGTCAGCGAATACTCTAGACAGATGCTAGCTCCTTCCACTAGGCCCTTCTCTCCATATGACCTCAGGCTATGACCCGAGGCTTAATCTCCTGGGCGCTTTGGGAATTCATGTTTCGATTATTTTTCTCAGAGTCACCTCGATTCTCCCAACTCTTGAAACTCCAAGGTGAATCCTAGCAATGCTATCTCCTTCCCCTATTCTTTGCTGATGTGACCTATGGCTATGACCACATGCTAATAAAAAAGGTGCTTCGTGACTTCGTGTTTCGTTATCTCGCGAGTTATCTCTCCTCCATTCTCCGATGTCCAAATTCCTGAACTGTGAACTTCCCTATTTTAGATCAACGTTCCACAACCTTCCTCGATATGTGTGGATCTCTGCCACATGCCCTCTGGATCCTGTGACTCAGATCTCCTCTTCGGTGCTTGATCTGACGACCACTGTCGCTCCTCCTCTTGAGATTACAAGACCAAATCTACAGTCCACACTCTCCTGCTAGCCAATGACTATGATCACCTTCGTGAACTCGGACTTCATGAGTTTTCGCTTCTCCTATATCTGATTTCTTGATTTGCGAATCAATGCAATGATGACTTCTTGGAAATATATCTTAGCTCGGATACCATTTTTTAACGTCCCCAGCCACCAAGAGGCTGGGAAATGCCACTTCTTGGACATCTCTCTTAGCTCTGATACCATTTTGTAACGCCCCGACCCAACCAGGCTAGGCCATGCAACTACAATTAACGCTATGAGACACACAAACACACACACACACACACATATTATGTAATTCTAATAGACACAACATTCTATTCATACACATTTCATGCAGAAGCGACAATAATACATACATGCAATAAATAAAGACAATTCTGGTAACATTATAACACATGTACACAATACACATCATACAAAGAACAAATATTTGGTACTTATATTTTAATAGATGACCACCAACTGCATGTAGACCTTCCATGAAACTCCCAGCCTTAGACCACATTGGTCATCATGCTCAGCAATGGGTCACCCCTGAGCTAGGAGTAAACTCCACCCAGGGAAAAGAAATCCTAGACCTAGGTTGAGGCTACGAGAAACTACACTATGCAACTAGAAGGATTCCCTTCAAGGAGCCTACTTATGCCCATTTCTCACAAAATATCATTCCCCACATGCCTATCCTACCACGGGAATATGCACCTTCATTGTTCCACAGTCCATCGAATGCTCCACTTCCCTTCCAGGGATTCATCAACATGCTAGATTAGGAATTCTCAGAGCTCCGTAGCTGGTACTGGACTCCTTCCAGGAGAAATCACTTCCCAACAAACTCTCTCACCAAGAGAGAGTTTCTCGCAGGCCTGACAACCTGCTTCTTCAACCACGGGCCTGAGAACTTGCCTCTTCAATCCACAACCATCAAAAATCGGGTGAGGCAAGGGAACGAATCATCTACAGAGGTTCACAATGGTGGAAATGACTCTGGGTGCACATTTTTTTAGTGCATGCATGAACTTCCCAAGGAATGACCAACATGCTAAGGATGAAATCGTGGGAAAATAAATGGCCAGACTGGTTAGAATGTTGAGAGCGAGCAAGGAAAATGGTGAGAATGGTCAGCTTGCAGAATCGTGAGAGAGTTTCCATGGTGAGAGTGAACTCCCTTCCCCAGGTGGCCAGAATGGTTCGTGGACCCCCCAGAGGTGGAAATTCCCACATAAATATGAATGCATCCTAGGTGACACTTGTCTATCCAAGAGAACGATCCTCTCCTCTTGGAGTTTGTTCCTCCCCTCAAAGGAACTTAGGATAACTAGGCTTATTTTCCCAACTTTAGTAGTTTTCAGGAATACATTATAATATTCCCTTGGGTTAATCCCTCAATATTAGCCCCTCTTTCCAAGCCTCTCATCCCTATTCCTTTCCCTATCCAGTGGATGTTAGTCCCCCATAACTCTTTCTTCGTGGTCGGTCTACACGTAACGATGTATTTTATTAATAATCTGCATAATTACATATACAAAAATCATGCACAATGACCTTAGCATCTAGGCTCTTTGGCCTAATAAACACATAAATCCTACCAAATTATAATTACTTGGCTCACCATCCTAAAAACATGATTACATTTCACAAGGGATCTGCCTTGTGGTATTACAATCCCCTCCCCTTATTTTTGCGTTGTCCTCAGTGCAACTCATTTACATAATATCAACAAGATTGTCAAAATCTTGAAAATCATGCAGGTACTCTGCCTACATAAAATCTTCATGCTCCCATGTTGCGTCCTTAGGATCATACCAGGTCCACTAAAATTTTACAAGCCCTATGGATTGATTCCAGAGCTTCTTGATTTTCTGATCCAGTATACACACCAGATGCACTTGAAAAGTGCTTTCCTGCTCCACCTGAATCACATTCCAATCAATAACATGATTAAAATCATGTACATACGTTTTAAGAAATGACACATGAAATACATTATGTATAGACATGCATGCAGTTAATGCAAGCCTATATGCTACTCGACCAATCCTCTCTAGGATTTCAAATGACCCACAATATTGAGTTGTCGTCTTTGAACAATTTCCCAGCTTTAGGTAGATTTTGTTGGCCTTCACTCTTAGGAATACATGATCCCCTACTTTAAATTCCCTGTAAGTTCTGTTCTTATCAACATAACTTTTCTACCTGTCTTTGGTAGCCTTCAAATTCTGTTTAATCTTCAACATTTGTTCCTACATTTTCTTGAGAAAATCTAGCCCAACCACTGCCCTATTAGTTGGGTTTTCCCACCTTACTGGGGTGTTTCACTTTCTGCCATAATGTTATTTAAATGGGTTCATCTTCAGTGATGCTTGATACCCATTGTTGTAGGAAAATTCTACCAAGTGTAGATAATATTCCCATTTAGATGGTTTTTCCATCACATACATTCTTAACATATCTTCTATCACTTGGTTCACCCTCTCTGTATTCCTATCAGAATCAGGATGATAAGCAGTGTTGAAGTTCAGATTTGTTCCGAACCTTTTGAATAATCCCTTCCAAAATTTAGATGTAAACTTTGAGTCTCTGTCAGACACAATTGTCTTGGGTATTCCATGCAAGTGTGCTAATTCCCTCATATAAATATCAACAACATTAGGTGCTTTATGAGTAGTCTTCATAGGAATGAAATGGGCAACTTTAGTAAGTTTGTCCACCACTACCATGATTACATCATGTTGCTTGCTTGTTCTGGGAAATCCTGTGATGAAATCCATTGTCACCACTTCCCATTTCCACTCAGGAATGGGTAATGGATGTAGTAACCCAACTGGGTGTCTATGATCAACCTTGACCCTTTGACATTCCAACAATTTAGCAATAAAATCAACAATCTCCCTCTTCATGCCTGACCAATAATATTGGCTTTTGACTATTGAGATTATTTTTTGATATCCTGGGTGTCCTGCATAAGGCACATTATGCATCTCTTTTAAAAGAACACTCCTCAATTCCGGAGAATCTGGTACATAAATCTGTTTTTGTACAAGATAATTCCATCAATTCTCAATTCATAATCCTCAACCTTCTGTTGCATTTGACCTTTCTGCAATTTTGTTACCAATTCCATGTACAGCAAATCTACTTTTTCAGCTTCAAAAATTCTACCTTTGAGATCCGTCTGATACATGCTAATGGCTGTAGCATGTAGTTCATGCACTCTCCTGCTAAGTTCGTCAGCCACTTTGTTCTCCTTTTCTTTGATATGCTTGATATCAAAGTCATACTCACAGAGGAATTCCAACCATATAGTCTGCCTAACATTCAAATTAGGATGATCAAACAAATACTTCAAACCATTATAGTCTGTCCTCAGCTCAAGCCTCTTTCCCATGAGGTAGTGTCTCCACTTCTTCAAAGCGTGCACTATGGATGCCAATTCTAAATCATGAGTGGCATAGAGACTTTCATGATCTTTCAACTTATTTGATTCATAACATACAACAAACCCATACTGGTTAAGGACTCCACCAAGTCCTTCTTTGCATGCATTTGTGCAAACCACAAAATCTTCATTCGGATCTGCAGTCTTCATTTGGTTAGCAATTTCTTCAATTGTTGGAAACTCTTTTCATATTCTTCTGTCCATTGAAACTTCTTCCCCTTCCTTTGAAAGGAAGTTATGGGGTGAGTTATTCTTGAAAACCATGCAATGAACCTTCTATAGAATCCAGGTAGACCCATGAAGGATCTGAATTCTGTCACATTCTTAGGTGTTGTCCACCCTTTACTGGCCTCAATCTTTTCAGGGTCCATTTCTATCCCTTCTTCAGATATGATATGCCCCAAATATTGAATTTTGTTTTGATAAAATGAGCATTTGCTCAATTTGGCATACAATGGATGTTATCTTAGAACTTCCAGCACCATCCTCAAATGATGCTCATGCTCTTCTTCCTACTTGGAATATACAAGGATGTCATCCATAAAAACAATGACAAACATGTCTAAATATTCCCAGAAAACACCATTCATTAAGCACATGAAAACAGTTGGTGCATTTGACAACCCAAATGGCACCACTATGAACTCATAATGACCAGATCTTGTCCTAAAGGCAGTCTTGCTAATATCTTCCTCTTTAATCCTTACTTGATGGTATCCTAACCTGATATCTATCTTTGAAAATATCTTTGCATCCTTCAATTGATCAAAGAGATCATCAATCCTTGGCAGATGATACTTGTTCTTTATCGTTACATTGTTCAACTCTCTGAAGTCGATGCACAATATCAATGTCCCATCTTTATTTTTCATGAAAAATACTAGGGCACCCC
The DNA here is from genome assembly GCA_009831015.1 of Picea engelmannii. Lineage (NCBI taxonomy): Eukaryota > Viridiplantae > Streptophyta > Pinopsida > Pinales > Pinaceae > Picea > Picea engelmannii. The sequence goes on along the minus strand of ML814808.1, from coordinate 64,560 downwards.
AAGGTGACACACTTGGGCGTATATACCCATTCTTCAGAAGTTCTTCAAGCTGCATTTACAATTCCTTCAGGTTTGGTGTACTCATTCTGTAAGGAGTCTTTGATACTGGAAATCAAATTAATAGAGAAATCAATATCTCTCTTTGGAGGTAGTCCTGACACCTCCTTGAAAACATCTTCAAAATCTTCCAGGACTACATGATCTTCCAAATTTGGCACCTTATCCTTATATGCTTCCTCCATATGGGCTGAAAATATTTGAAAGCCTTTCCTATAGCACTTCTTCAACTGCATTGATGAGATTTCCTAGATAGTAAATGCCCTAGGAATTCCTTGGACTGTTTTCCAATTTTCTTCCTCATCCAAGCAAGTGAATGCCTTGTTATGTTAGTATAAGATGGCATGGTGTTGGTCCAACCAATCCATACCAACTAGGAAATCATATTATCCCAAAGACAAGATGTTCAAATTTTCCTTGGTACACAACCCATTCATGCCCACTGGACATGATTTAACCAACTCACCAACTTTTCTCTTGGATCATGTATCCAGCTATACCAACCAATATTTCCCATGCTTTCTTCTTGGAAAAATAAATCTTTTCACTGCCTTAGGGTCTATATTGCTATGACTAGCCCTCAAATCAATTAAAATCGTAAAGGCATGGTTATTGATCGTACCTTCAACTTCAATCATGTGTGATTGAAACTCATCTTGCTTGTTGTCCAGGGCTTCATAGATCCTTCGTACTCCTCTTCCCATGTCCTCCATTGTTTCTGCTTTCTGTACATTGTGGACAACTCTTACCTTGTCACTTTTGTGAGGACAATTTCTATACCTGTGGTCTCCTTTACAACCCCAACATTGAATGGCTACATGCCTTGAACTTTTTTCTCCTACCTTAGCCATTCTATTCTCTCTAAAATATGGCTATCCTTAAGGACTGTTTCTGAAAAATGGAGGCTTGTTTCCCTTTTGCCTCTATTCCTTCTTGAACTTCTTCTTGTCCTCCCAAGCCTTCCAGAAAGTAGGCTTTCGTTTTTGCTGATCATATAAGAATTTTTCTCTCCTTATAGTTTCTTCCAGAGTTTTGGGATCATCATATTAGATTTTATCACTGATGAAAGATGGCAACCCACTCAGGTACCTATGAATATTCACTGTCTCATCCTTGATGAAGGAGACATACTTCAACAACTATAAGAATCTCTTTTCATATTCGTTAATAGCCATGCTGCCCAGTTTAAGTTCAAAGAACTCTTTCATATTTCTATCATAATACCTCTTGGTCAGGTATTTCTTCTCAAAATGCCTCTTGAAATCCTTCCAAGTCATATTTTTCTCCCTGAGGTGTTGTACTTTCACTAGCTGATCCCACCACATGGATGTTTTTCCTTTAAGATGGTATATGAAAATTCTTCCTTCTGCATGAGAAGAAGAATTATGCAATTGAAAATACTTTCGCATGCCCAATAGCCATGTCTCTGCATATTCATCCTTCTTGTGCTCCCCATCAAACGTAGGAGGTTTAATTTTTTTCATTTCCCCACGTATTTCATCCTCCCTAGACCTCTTATTCTTTCTAACAGGGGATGGAATTAGGTTGTTGTGTGTTCTCTTATTGAAATTCCTCGGGGAGTGTTGGTGATGTCTGCTATCACTTTTTTCTCTTCTGTGACTCCCTGATTTGTTTGATCCACTCTCCTTATCAAATTTCTTTTCTATTCTTTCTAGGCTCTGCATCAACTTTATGATGAATTCTCCCTGTTGCTCTCTAGCTTTCATGAGATTTTTGTTATCTGCTCGATGAGTCTGGACATCTTTCTGCAACTTTTCAATGATTTTCATCACGATTCCTTCTTTATATATCTCTTCTCCATGCCCATTGGAGTTCGATCCTTCAACTCCTAAATGGACATCCATTCCTCTAACTTCATTTTCCAAACTGTAAGCACCATGTGCCTTCTCCATTTCTTTGCACTATGCGACAATTCAGTTCGGTTCTGACAATCGTTAACTCTACAAAATGTGCAGTCAACCAAGTTTTGTCAGACTATCAGACTTCAATAATTCTCTAGAATAAACCAATATGATTCAACAAAACAATATCAGATTCCATTTTCTGTAGGTCTTGGTCGGTCAAGAACCCCTCAAGCTTCAGTCTCTAAGCCCAGTTCTATTCTGCAACAAAATCTCAGGCACTAGCCCCTTTTTCTTCAACCCTTGGTTCACATGTGACCACGACTGTGACCCAATGCTTATGATTTGGGTGCTTATCCGGAGATCTGAAACTTCAGGCTCCGTTCTTCGATGGATTTCAAATCACATCACAACAAATCTCTCAGAGTGTCAGATTGGTGAACTCATGAAGTAGGGTGGATCAATAGTCTACGTCTCCCAGCATCCAACGACTGATACTCGCTATGGAACTCCAAGCTCTGGGGCTTCAGAGTTCTGGGACTTCGGAGGATTTCACCTTTTCACATCCCAAAACTCCTGAACCATGAGTCTTCGTGTACTTCCACGTCAACCTGGTGACATCATCGCGTCACTTTACTTCAGCGTTACAGAACTTTGGGGGTTTCTTCCTCCCATTCCATCATGAGCCATTTCTTCCATAGTGTCAAGTCTCTCACGATCTGGTGCCACCCATCCACTGGAGCCCACAGTTTCCATGCTTGAAATAATAAATACTGAAAAAGTCACATAAAAATTTATACTTTTTCAAATTGCAGGGACATTGGTTGGCGGTTTTGGAGTAACCCGCTGACCGTTTTGCAATTTTCCCCACGCTGACATGTACCCCTTCTGGGAAACCATGGTTTGGATTTCGGGACCACCTTATAGAATTATCTTCCATGCAACTTCGATCTCCGCAATGCTGCCTGACCATCGATCTTAATAGATCGTGATCAAAGTTAATAAAAGCTCGATCAAGTTAACTTCTTCGCCAAGTTTAACTGCCTTGTGCCACCACTAGGAGTGCCATGTGGCAGGACACATGAAGCTGACATGTGACCCAATTAGGCGGGTGACATATGTCACGTTCTAACTGCATTTCTATTTTACAAAGGTTCTTAACTCACTGACACGTGACAGACATCGCATGTGTCCATGTGATCCCTAGTGACATCAGCAGGCCACACCACTTCGAGACATCAGGCTTCAGAATATTTGACCTTAGCATACTCTGTTTCTCTCAAATTCTGAACTCCCGAACTTTCTTACCTTCCACTCTTGGATTAACCCTACGATTCTGATCCAGATCTACGGTTCTAATCCTCTTCGACACTTCAAAACTTTGGGCTTCGACCCTTTATGTTCTATCACACATAAACTTCGACGAAGTCGCGAAGTCTGAAGTACTTAGGGGTTAATCCTCATGTACCTTTCTCCATATCTGATGGTTGTGAAGGATCCTCCTTCTCCCGAACATATCCCACGGCCCAACTTCAAACTTTGTGGTTCCAAACCCACGGTTACTGCAGTCTCTTTTCTCTTCTATCGTTCTTGAATCACTATACCTCCTGAGCTTCCAAACATGACCAAGGTTTTCTCTTGGCACTCTGGAATGCTATGAATTTCAAATTTTGTCCTTTTCAACAACAATTTGCTCTGATATTTTTATTCCATAACCACTTATATGGCCTAATTTAGGCTCAGTGTCAAAAATTGGGCTTTGAACTTCAATTTTGTCCATTTCGACAACAATTTCCTTATGAAACCTTCTCTCCATCTTCCACTAACATGGCCCATCCAGGCTCAGTGTTGGAACCATGGCTCTAATACCATTTTGTAACATCCCAAACCACCAATAATCTGGACAATGCCACTTCTTGGACATGTCTCTTATCTCAGGTACCATTTTGTAACATCCCCAACCACCAACAGGTTGGGTAACGCCACTTCTTGTACATCTCTCTTATCTCTGATACCATTTTGTAATGCCTCGACCCAATCAGCTCAGGCCATGCTAATACAATTAACAATATGATATATATATGATGTAATTATAACTGACACACCATTCTATTCATGCACATTTCATGCGGAAGAGACAATAATACATACATGCAATAAACACAGGCAATTTTGGCAACATTATAACACATGTACACAATACACATCATACATAGAAAAAATATTTGGTACTTATCTTTTAATTTATGACCACCAACTGTGTGTAGACCTTCTGTTGTAGGAAAATCTGCCTGCGGACAAGTAGATCGACCTCTAAGGCTTGACCTTAACCCTAGACAGAAAAATGCTTATCATGGACACTGACTTCCTTTCAAACCTATCTAAGCCTAATGCATGAGAGGGAAGGATGATAGAAGTACCTTTTAATCGACGTTTGTCCCTGCACGCTCCAATCCTTTGCTCCTCGCTGTGAGATGTGGACAAAACAAGATACAACCACTTCCTACTCTATTGACATTAGCATGAAAACAAATCTATCACTAAATGATAAGTTCATGTAACATTAGACACAAACTAGAAAGAAACAGGCCAAGCGTGTCATATTAATGAGAATAACGACAGCAGTACTTACAATCGTAGATGCGAATGCGACATCTTCGTCAAGTCCTCTTCGTCTAACCCTTGCCTGAAAGATCCACAACCTAGATGACAGCAGCTTCACTGATCAATCTCCTTTGGCTGACTGTGAATTTCCTCCAAGATCATAAGTTTCACACATTCAATTCTTCCTCATACCACTCATGAGATCATAAGTTTGGTATGATTCTGTATTTACAGTCCTCACCTATGAGATCATAGGTTTGACATTCTCTATTTTTCCGTTCCCATTCACCATTAGAAAGCTTGTTTATATAGCCTTGGAGAGGCTCAACAATCTTGAGATATCCTTGGGGAAGGTGAGGATTTTCCTCCTTCAGTTGAGGATTTGCCCTAGGATCATGGCTGGACTAGGGATTTGAATCCAACTGCCTTCCAAGAATGAAAATATGCTTCCCCCATTCATCTCAACAGCTTAACAACCGCCCAGAATAGGTAGCGCTCCCTCAAAAGGGTCATCATAGCGCTGTAGCGCTCCCTAGTAAGCTTTAGGGTGCACCAGCGCTCTCAAAATCTATAGCGCTGCCTCAAAAGGGCCAGGGGAGCGTTATAACGCTCCCTGACAATGTATTGGGGAGCGCTGGCGCTTCGAGATAGTGTAAGGGGGAGTGATCCTCTCCAAAACTCAGTTTTTTGGGTGCTTTCAGATGGAAAAAGGTTGTTTGACTTCAGTAGATCAGTTCTCCTCCTTCAAATTAGTCATGTGAGTTGTTATAAGTGTCTCCTTAGTGTCGTTATCATGACAGTATGTCTGAACATCCTTTGCAACACTAGTGACCAACTTGCGACACTTGCGAAAGTTGTGGGGAAGATGCGACACTTACGACAATTGAGAGGGATAATGCGACACTTATCCAGCTGAGCAATTTTGACATGTAACAGAATGCCCCCCAAAGTATGAAGTTAGAAGATGAAAACTGATGACTGAAATAATTTGTAGACTCTCAAGCAAGGGTATAGACTCAGAGAACCTGACAGAAGCTGCACGCAAACATCCAACAAATATCATGACATATTTCAAAACCCAAGGCAGGCATACCTATGCTTGGGTGATCAAGACTTAGTAGGATATGGCCGCCATAAAATACACTGTAGATCCATAATTGTATTGATAAAAAGGTATAGCCACCAAAAATACAATGTGGATCTATACTCTAATGACTCAGACTGATCGTAGCCACGAAGAATACACAGTGGAGCTACGAGATGACAAGACATAGCCACAACCAATACAAAGTGGATCTATGTAACAATGTATGTTTTCTTTAATCCAGAATTCCTTCGCAGCCTGGGCAAAGCATGTACTAAAGTGGTGGCTCAACCCAGGGTCTTCATACCAATCCCAATATGGTACGAATATGACCATGTGAATAGATGTTTTGGTGTCGAACATGGCAGAAACCACTTTATTACCGGTCGATGAGGTAAACCGTTAACAAGTGCGAGGGAGATCACCATTAATGTCAATGATTCCCAAGGTACCTTAGTACATTCCACCGGATGCGAATAGATGAACTGAAGTCGAACATTCGTGGAATCATTCGATCAGGGGTCAATGACGTAAACCCACTGTCGAATGTGAGGAGGCCTGCCATTGAGGCATGCAGGTCCCAAAGTACTAATTAGTTTCTAAGTCTAATTCCTGGATAATGTGTTGGAGTCGACAGGAATAGACTCGTCGAGGGAGGTCCTTGATGTATCCCCCATCAACGACACGAAACAGACATGGAGATGTAATTGGTAGATCGGACGGACATGAACTGACACAGGTTTTGAGGCAAGATATTTGGGATGGATGACTCTCGAGGCGGATACTTCCCTTGAACACTGAGGCACAACAACAAAACATGACATGGACCAAAACTATGCAGTGGATACTGTGACTTGCATCGGGTGACCCAAAGGAGTGAAAGGAACTCAAAGGATTGGCTCAGTGTAGAGGTTCAGCGGATTATGATGTGTGCAAAGTGACAAAGTGTCGTGTTCAAGGGCAAATCTAAGAAGCGCTAGATGATGTTCTCAAGAGACTGCTTAGCTTGCTCCTTTCAATTTTTCCCCCATCTAGATAGATGAGTACCTCTTTTTAATTTAACGAGCTCGAGGAGGATAACACATGCTCGATATAACTCACCTTCGGTAAGTTCCTCTTCCTTTGTTTAACGAACCGGAAGAAGTAAGGGTTCGTCCCCATATGGGCCTGTCGATGTGTGTTTTAACGAGCCCAAAGACAGAAACCTCGAAGGTTTTTCGGGATTATAGAGTTTGGAAAAACACTTAAAAAAGAACTCTCTCAGTTCCTTTTTCGTACAGTAGTCCATCGAGACCGAAAAAGGGTTAAACTATTGCTCGCAAGACGCTCTTTCTGAACTTTTAACGAGTGTGAAAGAAAGCAAGATCACTCGACAATCTTTTCATATTTAGAGAGTCTGAAAAGGGTTTGAAGTAGACTCCAGGGGGGTTCCTTTTTCGTGTTCATGTATCCGTACGGGTCCGAAAAAGAGATAAAAGTTTACCCGGTTGCATTTTCATGTATTTACGAGCATGAGAAAGAACAAAGACTAAGCTCGGTATGCCCCCAGCTTGGAAGTTGGTGTCTTGACTCCAGAATGATCATCAAAGGCTGGAGACATGCCCCCCAAGATTCAATTCATTCACCGAATTTGAGGCTGTCACCAATTTCTGTGCTAGATGGAGAAAAAGGATACAGGTGGATGAAATGAAGGTTCAAAAAATGAGACCTAACAAAAGACTCGACTCGACATCTACGAGATCTGGAGAAAGACTCAACTTGAAGGGAGAGGTGATTGTTTCATTTTTTAATGAGCTTGACACAGGAAAAGAACTATGCTCAAGGTTCCAGGTTTGATCCCCAGATTGCTGTTTCATTTTTTAACGATCTTGCTACAGAGAAGAAAACCATGCTCGTGGCCTCTGTTTCATTTTTTAACGAGCTTGCCACAAGGAAGAGAAACTATGCTCAAGATGCCCCCAACATGAAAGCTAGTGGCCTCTGTTTCATTTTTTAATGAGCTTGCCACAGAGAAGAGAAACTATGCTCGTGATGCCCCCAGCATGAAAGCTAGTGGCCTCTGTTTCATTTTTTAACGAGCTTGCCACA